>JACEEZ010014483.1:120000-177500 GCA_016584305.1 Chionoecetes opilio
TTCTCTAGGGTGTCTCCCCGTACCTTATGAGCAGATGAGCCTTGCATGATAAAAAAATAATCATGTCCTGGATGTCTTCAGGGATTTGCTACAAGCGTGTCGAGCGTGTCTTGGACCATCAATACCCGTAACCTTCACCTCGCGACCGTGCTGCTGTGCCCCCTGGCGCCTGCTGAGCACGATGCCAACACGTATCGTATTGTGTCATTCTGCATCACACTAGGTTGTCTAAAGAGAAACATAAGTAATGAACGTGTAGCGCTGGACTGGTAATGATATCATTCATAAGAAACACATGTTTGTTACACGTGGCCTGACAAAAGCACTCGTAAGGACATCTTCATTTTATCACAATGTATTGATCCAGGTCACGTGAGCCTTGCTGGACAACAGATACTTGTAGTGTTTTGTCGGAAACAAATCTATCAGTGATAATTAGTATGTGATTCTTGACACGCGTATAGGTTCGAACCCCGCTCACAGCAAGAGATATTTCCCTTGAACGCGACAATTAATTTCCTCCTTGAGCAAGGGCTCGGGATGCGTGGTGTGTGAGGTCCCAGCTTTACCCAAAGATTGGTCTCTATGAGCTATTAACCTCTTAAAGCTCTGCGGGAAGATAACAGCAGTATGCAATCAAGGCCGGGGGGGGGGGGGGCATGGGGCATTCAAGGAGAGGTTGCTTTCGAGGAGTTTTTGCTAACACCAGGCATCTGTTTCTGCAACCCGGTCAAAACTGCTATTCAAAGACAAGGCTTGGCAGTGGCGTTATGTGGTTGCTTCCAAGGAAAGGTTACTCGCATAAATGTTTACCTTAACTCGTAATTTATCATATAATATATATTATATAATATATATTAATATATATATATATATATATATATATATATATATATATATATATAATAATAATATAATAATAGAGGCAATACTTTCTCCATGAGGGAAGCGAGATCTTATAATGAAGATATAAACCAGCGCGATGTTTTTACCCGCGCTGGTTTATATCTTCATTATATATATATATATATATATATATATATATATATATATATATATATATATATATATATATATATATATTATTATATATATATATATATATATATATTATATATATATACTGTGTGTGTTATGTGTGTGGTGTATCTGTGTGTATGTGTGTATTAATGTGTGCGTGTGTGTGTATGTGTCTGTGCGTGTCATTCATACTCAACCATGGTCTTGTCCACGCCGTCAGACTCGCGATCGCCAGTTTCACCCTCCCGGTGCGAGCTTGGAGCTCATAATTATCGATCTTTGGGTAATGCTGGCACCTCACACACCACACATCCCCATCCTCTTGCTCAAGGGAAACCGCCCGAATTTGTCAGTGAAAAATCCCTGGGAGCAGTGAGGATTCGAACCAGCTACCACAGAGTGGCAGGCCAGCGCGCTATCCACTTGACCATCGTGGCGATCTGTGTGTGTGTGTGTGTGTGTTTTTTTTTTGTGTGTGTGTGTGTTTGTGTATGTGTTTATATGTGTTTGTGTGTGTCTGTGCGTGTATGTGTGTATGTGTGTGTGTGTGTGTGTGTGTGTGTGTGTGTGTGTGTGTGTGTGTGTGTGTGTGTGTGCGTGTGTGTGTGTGTGTGTGTGTTTGTGTGTGTGTTTGTACAGCAATCTGCCTCCTTTGTAAGCCAGTGTGATCCTTGCTGTCTTGTCTCAACAGGAACTACCTCGTGTAGGTCTCACGGCCTCTTGTAGCTTCCTTATTTTCTATATGTTCTTATGTTCTTGTTCAATTTCGCCCGTTTCCTCCATCTGTGTTTATCTTCTTATCTGATCTGATCTTATGCCCGGGGCTCCCTCGACCTCGCCCTCCGGTTCTCTCTTCTGTATTCCTTCCCATCTCTGCCTTCTGATTGCGTCTCAACATCCGCACGCGCCTCTCTTACCTCTGTTTCTATTTTATTTTATGTCTTCTCTTCTTCTCCGTCTTCTCTGCCCTCCCTCGTCAGCTGAACCGCTCCTCCAACCTCATTATATATGCGTGTCTCTCTACACTGCATCGCCTTATTGCCTAAATCTTACCTCCATGTTCTTGTTTTCATGGGCCAGAAGGTGCGAGCTACCTCCCCTTCGTGTAGGGTGAGTGTAAAGTTAGTGATGGGAGGGTTAGAGTAGTGCTGTCACTGAGACTTTAGTGTTGAAAGGGTTAGTCTTAGTGTAGATTTAGACGTGGCACAGAGCAAAATCGCCGGCAGGATGGACGACATGTAAGGCAGAAAGGCGACTTGAGACAAGCTCATATCCCATCCACTTCCTTCCGGCAAGACAGCTGCCATGAATATAAATGCAGAGATGACCTTTGTATTTCAGAAAGTTCCACCAGAGTTTTGCCGCGGAAATTGAGAAATATGTGTTTTGCATTATATTTTTCATATTATATTTCTTTATTTGTGGAGGACGAAATGCCATGTGATAATTTTTTTTTATGAGTATGGTGGCCACGACGGGCTGGGGCGGGGCAGGGCTTGCTGTGAGGGGAGAATAGGGTGAAGCTCGGAGCAAGGCGACCGGAGCCACGGTGGGTTGGCCTGGGGGCGAAGTACTCCACCACTGTGGGCTCCCCAGCGTGCTGTCACGACTCACTACAGCAACAGCAGTGGCGGCGCAGAATAGACAAGGAAACTGCGTGGCCGTTTATTGCCAACAAAGTGTATACACACGTTCACAAGAAAAACAATTCGTCGAGTGCACAAGATACACGTAGGGAATTATATATATACATATATATATATATATATATGTTTTTATGTTGGTGTGTGTGTGTGTGGGTGTTATTCACCCATGATCTTGTCCACGCGAGTCAGACTCGTGATCGCCAGTTTCACCCTCCCGGTGCGAGCTTGGAGCTCATCATTACCGATCTTAGGGCGATGCTGGGACCTCACACACCACACACACCCATCCCCTTGCTCAAGAGGGACAGTTGCCCGAATTTGTCAGTGAAAAATCCCCGGGAGCAGTGAGGATTCGAACCGACTACCACAGAATGACAGGCCAGTGCGTTACCACTTGACCATCGTGGCGTGTGTGTGTGTGTGTGTGTGTGTGTGTGTGTGTGTGTGTGTGTGGTGTGTGTTGCAAAACTTGAGAGTTTGAACTACTTCGGCGCTAAGCAAAGAAATTGACAAGAAAAAATAATAGAAACCCTAATACAATATATTTTAAGCTTCAGCAAGACGAAACCTCAAGGGGTTTATGATGAGGCATGTCAATATGTCCTTGCCAGTAACAGCCACTCCTGCTTTGGACTCTAGCCAGCACACAAGTCACGAGAAAACAATGGCAAATATCCTAATCGACACCGTTTGAACATCATTTCCATTAAGTCATCGTAACAAATAACTGAATATGTTTTTGTTATCTCAACGAAGACTTGAGACGATGAATTAATTAATGAATCAATATAAATAATTCTCAAGAAGATTGGACAACATTAACGTAGACGATCACTCCACAGTCCGTCGATAGAAAGTCAACATGAATAACGCTTTTGAGATTGTCGGTAAACAGTTCAATCAAATGAAGCGAAATATATTTCATCTTAATACGCGTTGCAAATATTATAAATATTTCTACATTTAAAACCTTCACACCCAGATCTTTTCTTTGCTATACAAAATTGTCTGTCGTCGAGCCTTAAATTACGAAAAGTAGCTAAATATACCAAATTAGCTAGTGGACAAGGATACTAAACAGGTCATATCTATAAAATATTGCTTATATTCACTAAAAATCGTCTAATGGTACCCAAATTACAATGGAAACTCCGTTCTGGGTCTCAAGGGGTTAAGCAGATAATAACTTATGAATGTCGATTAAATAAATCCCTCGTTACGATTCCTAAACTTTCATTTTATTCACCGATGTGAGTTTACCGTCCCTGCTATGTGCACTAGCTTGTGGTATTGATCTATAGAACAAAGATACTTTCTTGCTATATATCTCCACTACTTCTCCCGTATAACTAACATGACGGCCTTCAACCTTGCTTCCGTGCTTGTAGATTATGTAGTTTAGTTTCTATTACTCCATCAGTCTCGCTTGGACCAATACAAGAGGTCTGTTACTAATTTTTTTCTCCCTTTGTATTCTTGTGTCATTTCATTCTTCCCTCTCTTCCTCAACCTCCTCCTCCTGCTTCTCTTTGTCCCCCTTTGTGTCTTGGTTGTATCTGCACCATCCGCCCCTGAACCCCAGCCGCGCTTCCTTTTAACCCTTGTTATACATGTGTGTCGTTCCCTGCTGGGTGGTGTCGTTGTCTCGCACAACCTGGAGGTGGTGGCTCCTGATGCTTCACGTATGGGCTGGATAACCTCGCTGGAAGCCGACCTTTCCTCCCTTGTCTGACACATGCTGCATTATTCTCCTCATAGTCCACCGCCGTCGCCTGTCCCCGAGAAATGTGACCCTGCTCTCCAAACACCATTAACCCCTTGAGGATCAGAACGTAATTTTCATTGTTATTTGACTACTATTAGACGATTTTAATAGATATAAGCAATATTTTATAGATATGACCTGGTTAGTACCCTTGTCCATTAGCTAAGTTGGTATATTAAGTCACTTTTCGTAATGTTATGGCTAACAACAGACGATTTTAATATACCAAAGGAAAAACCTGGGCGTTAAGGGGTTAATCACGTCACTTTGGAGCTTCGCCGATGTTGTGCGCTGCGTGAATCTTCAATGAGGAGAAGCAGGGCAGCACACGGAGAAACAGTGAATAGCGAGGGATAGCATCGCAACCCCTGATTCTTATTGTAGGGGACATAGACATTGACCTCAGTTGTGGGTGTGCAGGCAAATAATAAAGGTGTCGCTCGTGTTGGGTCTAGAAATAACCGCACACTCCTGGTTAACCTCCGGGTAGCATATTCCCGTTTTCTGGAAGAGTATGTGGGGTTTAAGGCCGGTTCCCACTAGCCCGCTTGTACGGCCGCCGTACAACAACAATGAGCAACAATGACGTCACAAAAAAGTCGACCGCACCGCCGTACCGCTGTACGGCTGCCGTACAAAGTTAAAATCAAGTCATCTCTCCCGCTCGCTGGTGTCCGCTCGAGCGGAGGTGCAAACTGTGCCCAGTTACCACAAATACCACTCAAGCGGTGATGATGGTGACGTCATTGTTGGGTGGTGTACGGCAACGGCGGCCGTAGAAGCGGGCTAGTGGGAACCGGCCTTTACTCTTGAACACGTTAGGTTACGTTAGGTTACGGCCAGGATAGGTTAGGTTTCCTTTACATTATTTTGGTAACTTTGTGTGAGAATCACAAAGAGGGTATTTTCGAGATTATCCTATGGTTAGTTTCAGAGCTACAGCCAAGCGTCTTCACCTGGAAACCACATACTCACATAGAGAACGGGAATATGCACCCGGGTAGCTGACAGCAGTGGCCGGTTATGTTCAAGGACTGATATGAGGGGATGGGTTAGCAGGCTGTGGAGAGTGTGGCGTTGATGGTTGCCGTGCGGGGGGATGTGAGGCGGTGATGGAGATATATTAGCAGAAATATTGTGTATATTATTTTTCCCCATTTATATTAATTATTTTAGCAACCAGGAAGGAGTTGAAGTGGTATTATGAACAATATTATTAAAATCTCAAATTATTCTTAAGTAGCCCTTATAGCAAGCAGCTAATCAGAGGAACTCAGAGCAACTCAGAATGGTTTCTTTTACTTGGTAACACTGCTGTTTGTATGAACTCTTGCGTCCTGTTAGCTTAATTAAATCATCAAAAAGGCATGAAATTAGTTGAATGTGATATGATAAACAATTGATATAATTACTATAATACATATTAATATTGTTTTCGTGCAACAACAAAGCTAAATAATGCAATTTATTGGTGTTACCCGTAGTCGAGATCGTACTTTGATGTAAACAACACATCGGTAACAATTTCCTGACCGGTGTAACCCGGAAAACCCCCAAAACGCAGACAATTACGAAGACACTTCATCATATTAATCCCTTGAAGCCCAGAACGTATTTTTCATTGTAATTTGGATACCATTAGACGATTTCAATGAATATAAACAACATTGTATAGCTAAGACCTGTTTATTAATATCCTTGTCCACCAGGTAATTTGGTATATTTAGTTACTTTTCGTAAGTTTGTCTAACAACAGACGATTTTATATGTCAAAGGAAAGATCTGGGCGCGAAGGGGTTAATTAGGGATACAAAGGTGGTCATCAGAAGCAAGTTTTTTCATCCTATCATCTCAGATGCGAAAATGTCTTAGCTGGAGGAATCTGATACACTCTCCAAGACAGTACTTATGCGGTGCATGTTATGGAAGAGCTCATACCAACCAGTCCTTGGTCAAACAGCAAGATCTGACCCAGCTAGGAACATGCACCCAGCAGTTATCAGCGAGGAACAGGCCCCCAGCTAGGAACATGCACCCAGCAGTTATCAGCGAGGAACAGGTGTAGCGGTCTGGGAGGTTTGGTTATTCAGTTTGTTGTGTTATGAGATGCCATGTAGCGCGCCAGAGGTACGATGTTTACTTTTCATTTCATCCCGCCGCGCGGAGAGGCAACAGCTTGCTCCCGGCTCCTGCCACACCCCAGCCGACCGGCCGGCCGGAGATTTCCGTGGCGGATTAATTCGCCGTAGGATACTCTGGGTGGATTTAACCACTCATCTTCATCATTTATACATTTTTCTCATCTTCACTGTCTTTCTTAAGTATATCTTTTGCGTCTTATTACCCAGTAATGTGAATATATATAAGCACACTCGATGAGAGACGAATCTTCTTGTAAATCAAGGAAGCGTAGCTTTGCTTGTTACGGTTGCATGTATACAGGGCGTGGCGTTCTGTCAAGAGGCCTTGTCTTGCACTCCTCTGTCACCGGGCAGCGCGGTATCTCAACATGTAACGGCAGCATGTTATTTCTCCGTCAGGAGGCCGCCTAACACACCTCAGTCACGGGGAAGCGAGACCAGCTGAGGCAGCGGCCTCTCTCAACTGCCTGTTGTTCTTCGTCAGGTGGCAGCCTGTCCCTCCACAATATCGATGTAATGCATCTCACCATGTAGCGACATGATTTGTTCTCCGTCAGGAAGCAGCCTGCCATTCCTCAGTTAAGAGGCAGCTCGGCATATCTCACCATGTAGCGACCTCATTTTGTTCTCATTATTTATACATTATTTCTCACCTTCACTGTCTTTTTACGTATACCTTTTGCGTCTCGTTACACAGTAATGTGAATTAATATAAGCGCACTCGATGAGATACTTAATTACTGTACGAATCCTATAGTTGTAAATAAAGGTAGCGTAGCTTTGCTGTTAAAAGTTGGCCTTCCTTGTCTACCTAGTACATGTACGAGACATATGCTGAAAGTCCTTGCGCCGCGTGCTATTATTACACACAGACTACAAATGCACATGAACACAATGTGGACATACCTATCACTACATAACACTAGTATGTGGGTCATGTCTTTGCGATATTTCGCTGTTGCCGAGTGACACTGACATTTTCATGTTGCACCCGAGTTTTTCCTCTAATTTGTATTTTAACTTAAATGTTGAGGTTTTTCGCCCAAGTGCAATGTGATTACTGTCAGATGCCACATTGATATTACACACATACCTTTTTGGCTAGGATAGTTAGGGGTAGATGTGTAGTCTTTTTGAGCAAGAAAATTCTCACATCCGTTTGAGGCAATGTGAAGAATTATGTGTATATATGGGGGTGAGGAAAGACACTGAGGACAAAAGTGACTACAGGGTCTTGCTGAGAGACAGTCCAGAGACATCATGTATTGATACCCATGTATTGAATTTTTTTCAGAAGCTGACGCATAGGATAGTGATATGTTCAGTGATTAATGTAATCATTACTGATAACATTGCGCTTGTTGTGAATTGAGGGTACTTAAAATCTATTTGCTGTGCCGTGCCCAGTTAGCTAGTGAGCTAGTTTCTTATGTAAATTATTTATATTTTCATGTGTTTCGTGAATATAAGGAGGAAAAAACATGTTGTTTACAGATTCACCACTTACTAATACTTTTTATGCAGTTTCTTTGTCTGAAGCTGTTTATTTGAAGTTAATTATTGGTTAATCTGGCTTGCCTACTTTATTATTTTATTTGTTTATTTTTTATGATCATATTATTATATTTTTTGTACACAATCCTACAAATCCTCAAACTTAGAGAGAATTCTTCCATGCGGCACTATTTAGTGATGTGTTGAGTCATATTTTGTGTTGCATTACCCACCTACAGAAACCAGGTGGCATTGCCTGTAATTCACTTCATTTTTTTAAGGTATCCAATCCGTCTGTCCATTATTGCTTTCTAACATAAATTTTTTACTAGACTGAGGCGGTGGAACTAATCTATAAATAAACGGGTCGGCTTTATTTCTCCCTTTAAATATGGGAACGAAATTTACTCTCTTACACTAGAGGTACTTTATGCCTTACGTCAGTAAGCATGTAAGTAGACTGTTTTAGTTTTCCAACAATTGCCCCCCATATTCCTTCAAAATCCAAATGAAAACAGACATCTGGGCATGGGACTTTTCCTACATCTTGAATTAATTTCCAACAGTTTAATTAAGAACCTCCTACAAAATAACTTGTATATCACTAAGCACTGTATCCTTTTTCACACCCTCTCTTACCTCGAATTAATCTTCCATCGTAAAGACCTCTTGTGTGCATGTGATACTATAATACCTCTTGTAGCATACAGGGCCCTGAGCTATTCTCGTGGTCGTGGTGTATATGATTGATCAATTTATTCCTTAAATTGATGCACACTTTGCCACTTATCACTTCTAGTCCATTCCAGGCATCTAAGTTTCTATTGGGAAAGCTGTACTTGTGTTACTCCTACCGTACATAACACTAAAGTCGCCAGGACAGTTTTTTTCTATGTACAGACGTGTGGTGGCGTTAATACTTACATTCCTACATCCATGATTTCAGAAAAGTTAGAATGGGCTATCTGGAGAGTCTGTGTCATTTTGTGTCTGCATCTGTGTCATAGTATGGCTATAAATGAACAAATTACAAAAATATCAACAGAGTAGCGACCAACAATAAGGTCGCCATCTAGGGTTTAGTATTTACTGAGTGTCTTCCCGACGTCGTCGTCGCGCGACAAAAAAAAAATTCAAAATTTGAAACCGTATATACATGCAATCACAAAGCATAAAACAACGCTGAAACAGGGTAGATTATACAGGCATGATATAAACTACTGTGTATCATCTTCAGTGGGACATAAAAATTAGTAGTGATGCTATAACTCGTAATATTTGGCGGCTGGCGACTATACTGTTATCTACGGTACATGTTTCTTTTCTCAACTTTTCCTTGTGTCCCTTCAAATATCCCGACTTTTTCTTCTCTTACTAGCAGGTTATTTCTGTCAACTTCTTCCAAGCCATTTATCTGTTAAAACATATCTTCTTGTTAGGTTTTCCTCTCCCATTGTTCTTTTCCAAAGGTTGGCAGTTGTCTTTCCTCCTAGGTTAAATATTTCAACTAGACACCATCCTATTGCTAACCTTTGTATTTTTTCTTTTTTTTTACGTTCTTAATTTTGATGGGAAACCACAAAATTTATGTAAACTCTATAGTTTTAGTACAGAGTAGTTGGGAGAGCTGCCGCTTGTTATCTTTGTTCTTCATGATGGCTGCGTGTCCAGGTAGAGGTGAGGTCAAAGTCAACTGGTATGCAATTGATCCTTCCCCGGTTCTTCTGTGCCTCTCATGATCCTTTGCACTGATACCATCATACCGATCAAAAAGGACATCTCTACTTTGTAGTTGACCAAACGATTTTTCATTATTGACTCCTGTCAGACCATTTCCACGACAACTCCATTGTGCACAGTGCTAATTGTTGATTTAAAGAACAAATATGTTGATTTAGAATATTAAATTCAAAACAGATTTTTGCTTTGATTTAGAACATATGCTATGTCAAATAGGGAATATATTCGTAATTTCGTGACATACCTAATCAATATGCTAATTAGACAATTTATGGACAAAATAAAAATATACACAGTAGCATCTTGCAGTTTTACATCATTGAGAACTTAAAACCTAGGTCTAGACACCCATAGGAATTCTATAGGCGGTTTAATAAGGAAGATAATGCGAATATGCTAATTAGGTCAATAATGCAAATTGCTCAACAAATGCAAATTAGCATCCGGCAGTTTCTGCATCCTTAGGATGTGTACATTATATTTCAAGCATAAAACCTTACTGTACTCAACAGTTCCAGGTTCACTATAGGGCATATAGGGACGGCTACCGTAGTAGACTAAAAGTGACAAGAGTCAGCTAGAGCAGATTTTTTTACTTCCACCAACTAGCTGCTCACCATATATGCATGGTGCATTTTGTGTGAGAATGAATTTCCATTCTAGATAAGCTCAAGTTAATTATAGCCTATATAGTAGGCTACTATGAAATACCAGCTATACCGATGACGACTTCAATACGAAGATTTCCTAAGATAAGAGGAAGCAAATATATAAACAAATGCAATCACTGAAAATTAAAACTTCATTCAGAAAGGGGAAAAAAACGGAAAGCCAGAACCTGTCATGCCCTGCCACCTATAGCTACATGTACTAGATAGACAAGGAAGGCCAAATTTTAACAGCAAAGCTACGCTACCTTTATTTACAACTATAGGATTCGTACAGTAATTAAGTATCTCATCGAGTGCGCTTATATTAATTCACATTACTGTGTAACGAGACGCAAAGGTATATATATATATATATATATATATATATATATAATATATATATATATATATATATAGTAGAGTAGAGAGAGATGAGAGGAGAGAGAGAGAGGAGAGAGAGAGAGGAGAGAGAGAGAGAGAGAGAGGGAGAGAGAGAGAGAGAGAGAGAGAGAGAGAGAGAGAGAGAGAGAGAGAGAGAGAGAGATGAGAGAGAGGAGAGAGAGAGAGATACAATGCTACAAGAGAAAATAACTTAGTTCCCGTTGAAACTTTTGGAAAGGAGAGAAGAGGAGAGACGAAGCGAGGAGAGAGAACCAGAGGAGAAATCCCCAAATGCGTAGGATTGTGACCATACCTTTATCGTCCAATACCACGTCAACGTTATAATATTGCCTCGTTTAACTCGCTATATATATATATATATATATATATATATCTATATATATATATATATATAATATATATATATATATATATATATATATATATATATATATATATTCTGATCATTAATCTCGTCCCTAAAGTGCACTTTATAAAAAAACGTTTATGTGCCTTGCTGTTTTAACATTTGTTTATGACATGTAGGGACAGGCGTGGATATATTGGCATTGTACGTAGGGACACGGAGGGACTTTTCATGGTTTCTGTAGGGATATTATGACTAGAAATGAGTGTTTGAGTTGGCAACACTGAGCTACATGAGCACGGTAATTTCCATCGCTTATCACGTGATCCTCACTCAAGTCACGTACACATAGACATTCACCAAAGTAAATATAGCTAACGCAAGGTAGTTTCACGTTGGGGGGGCGTCGTGGCAAAATCAGTCCGTTGTGCGCATCCCTGCGTGACGTCAAGGAATATCGCGCCAACAGGGTTTTTAATTTTGCTGGCTTGAGGCTTCAGCTGGGCAGGAACCCAGCAACAAAGGTAGTTGCGCCAGCAACGACCATCTCTCCGAACTTCTTTTCCTAACGACGAAAGCTACAAAGCCTCCCTTTTCGGTCGTTAACGCGTCGGAAGGCGCTGACTGGCTAAGGCGAGTAATGACGTCATCAAGCGCGTCATCAGTCACCAGCCAATGACAAACAGTTTTTAAAACTTCTCGACCAATCACAAGTCAGCGAGACATATTTCCGGGCAAGAATGGCATGCCAGACCGCCTCTCTCCGCCTTCTGTCCCTGTCATCTCAAATTAATTCTCGTTTTATTCGGAATGCTTGCGTTTTAAGGAGTTTTAATGTATCAGATAATAAGATGTATAAGTAAGGAGCCTGTGTTGCTAGTGTTTTGGTGGTAGAAGGTGTGTATGTGGGTTGAAATAGGGAATATTTGTGATATGGGGAGGCCCCGCGGCAAGGCCTCTCCGTCCCTCTGCCCCGCCATCAGTCACCTCATCATAACATCTTTAAATCACCCTTATTTAAGGTGACACACGGTGCTACATTGATTTAGATAATGAAAAGTATATATAACATCTCACCATAATCACTAAGTTGTATAATAACGAGTAATAAGACGTTTAATCCTGCCCAAACCTACAGTGGCGGAGGAGCTGGCGGCTCCAGCCGCCACACTCAATAGTTTTGAGTAAAAACCCGCAGTTATCCGCCTCACCTGTGCCTTCCTGAAGAAGACAGTCAGCTCCCACGCCTGTGATAGCACCCTAGGATACCACCAGGGGTCATAGGATTCCTCGGGGGTTCTCGCTCCCCTACTAAATTTACCCAAAGACTCTATCCCCCCTTGGGTGAATTTGGGTGTTGATATCCAACCTCACGGGCTTCTCATGTGCTTGCTGCCCGAAGGGCCCCGCGCTCCCAGACGTGATGAGTCCCTGCTTGTATTTCATCTTTTACTCATTATTATGAATAAATCCACCAAAATACAATCATATTCTACTCCCCTATAAAAAAATTTTTTCATAGCATACCAAGCAATAAGAGCACCCTGGGACTTCCGCCTCTGCTAATACCGGTCTGAGCAGTCGTTGGCCAGTGTCACTTTAACGCGAAACCGAGACTTTTCCGCGCTGTGGGTTCCGTCGTTGGACAAACGACAAAAAAAAGGTTTTTAAGTGTTTTGTGGTTTTGGCCCAGTCAGGCTCTTCCCCGACACGGTGTGCCCCACTCCACACACTCCTCTCTCCACCCCCCCCACAGTAGTGTAGTCGTCGCGGTGACTTCAACGCCCACCACCCATTGCTACAGTCTGTTCCCCTACTAACGCGGCGGGCGGACCTGGTGCCGTGCTTAAAGAGGTCCTGAGGTCGCCCTCCCAAACATGGGGAGCCAAAACCCCTTTTCGGGTGGCGGCTGGCCCTTTACGCTCTCCCCAGGGGCGACCCCGGGTGTTTCCCTGGGGGGTTTCACCCCACGCTGACCAGCGTCACTAGCCGTAAACCCCCCCCCGGCGCGTCGCCCTGCTGCTGCCCCACGGTTTCCCCCCGCCGAGATGGAACGTCCACAGGGGGGACGGGGGTTGAGTTCCAGGCCTCCTAACAAGGTGGGGGCCAGGTATGACCGCCGAATGACCTGGATCAGCGGGAGAGGGAAACCCTGAGGGCCCAAAATCGATAGGGCGCGGAGGCACCCCATCCCGGGGAAGGTCCCTGGACGACACCGCCGGGAAACTGGTGGTTTTATAACGAGGAAGTCGGGGAGCAGAATCATCTTGTAAACACCACAAAAACCTTTACCAAAGGGGCCCACCCCCCCCCCAAACCTTGGCTGCTGAGGGGGTTGTGAGGCACGCGCGGGGAAGTCACGTGGAAGAAGGGGGCCAAAGGCTGGAGGGGGTTGCCGTTTCCCCCAGCACACCAGTTTGGCTGACCTTTGGGGACCAAGGAGGAGGGGCCCCGGGGAAAAGACCTCCAAACCCCCCTTTTCCCCCCACCCAACAGGGGCGGATAGACTGGGGGACATGTTCGAGAAAGGGAAGCGCCAGCGACCAGCTCCCTGCTCAGGTCCAAGACTGCAGACAACTGAGGCCGCCGCGGGATGCGGCCATCAACGGCGCGCGGGCCCAAAACTGACGCCCTGACCAGCCTTTCACTCAACGGAGTTGGTGCGGCCAAAGGGGACGAGCAGCTGCTGGTGCAGAGGGCGTCACCTATTCCAGCTTCCCAAACGTCGGAGCATCGGGGGAGAAAGCGATCCGGCCCTATAAAGCCCCGGGACAGGCCGTTTCCCGTCGGAATGGGAAGGGCACATCCCCAATCCTAAGCCCAAGGAGCCCACCAAGCCGCGACCCTTTTCCCTATGATTGCACCGAAGACAGCGGAGGGAGGGTGCTCACCCGTCCCCGTGCGCCGGGGGCCCCTCCACCCGCACGTTTTCGGCTTCACAAGGGGTGTGGAGCCTCAGAAGCATCAGGCCCTCAGGGTCTGGTCGAAAACCCCGCCCCGCCGTCGTGTTTTCCTCGACTTGGAGAAGGCTTCGAGCGGCCCTGCGCTCACGCCACCCTGGCCCGCTGGTGCAGAAGGGCATCCAGGGACGACTCCTCGCCTGGATAGAGGACTCCCTCCAGACAGGCGACCCAGGTCAGGTTCCGGGCCCCGTCGAATACCGGGAGCTGGAAACGGCACGCCGCAGGGCGGGATCCTCAGCCCCCCCTCTTCACTTGTAATGGAGCAGCGGTCAGCCTGCCGTTCCGGGAGGGCGTGGCTTTCTCACTACGCCGTGACCTCGTTTGGTTGTCCAGGTCGAGATACAGGATCGTTAGGGCCCAGCCACTTGCCTTGTCAGGAAAAATCAGAGAGCTGGGCCCGAAATCTCACTGAGAAGTCCAAGGCCATGACCATCAAACCCGCCCCCCCGGGCTGTCACTTGTGTGCGGACGTCGGCGCCCCGGACCCGCGTCTACCAGTACTCGGGGGGTGGATAATCGGGGGTTTACTTTCACCCCTGGGTCAAATACCCGAGGGAGGGACTCAGGCGAGAGTCAATGTTATGAGGGCCATGACGAGGGCCACCCCGGGGGCCCGTACGCTGTGCCGACTTTCTATGGACAAGCCGTCCGCGCGCTGTGGACTACAGCGCGCCCGGTGCTCATCGAGCTGTCCCCCCCAACAGAAGAGGATGAGGGGCTCCAAACCGGGGGATGAGGACCATGCTGGGGGCGCCACCTGGACCGCGCTGCGTCATGCAGAAACGAGGGGCCCCCCTGGGCCCTTACCACCAGGACTCAGCAGTTGTGGGCCCGTCGGGTGGCCAAGATCCCACCGGGAGAGATTCGCAGACGACAAAATGAGCACAGTCTTGCCACAAGGGCTGACCTGTACTGGCAACACCTGGTTTGGGGGGGTGGGCCAAGCCCCCAACCACCTGCTCGACCTCGGGCCAGTCTGCAGGAAAGGGCCCGTCGTCCTGCCCCCTTTACCTCCTCCTCCCCCGTGGCAAGCCCCGACAGTGGAAGTCGCACACCGCCCTACCGGCCCATAAGGCGCTGTGCACCCGGGGGGAGCGCGGCAGCACGCACTGAGGGGGATTGCAAAGGCCAAAGCCCCGGCAGCGCCGCTACTAAAAAGGGGGGCTCAGTTTTACCCTGAGAGGGCACGAAAGGGCGCGGCGTGGGTTTCAGGGGCAGGAGGTGTGTCCCCGGAGGCGCCCACCCTCTCCACCTGGAGGAACGGTGGCAACCAGCACGCCCTGGAGCACCCCACCACCGCGGGGAGGAGTGGTGGGCGTCCACTCCGACTCCGGTCTGCCTTACGTCCTGCAGCAGCTGGCCCCCCAACGGGCAAAGTGCGGGGTCACCCCCACTATCCTGGGGGCCCCGCCCCCAAAAATCGCCGCGCAGGGGCGTCACGTGCGGGTCAACTGGGTGCCCAGCCCCGTGGGCTGCGGGGGGGCGAGGGTCTGATGAGGGCGGCCCGCGCAGTCACCAGGGGCCCACAGTCACCGCCGTCGTTTTGCCCACATACACAGGGCAAGACGAGGCCAGACGTGCTGCCGCCAAAAGCACCGGCAGCAAACCGGGAATGGGGGGCTCATCGCGGGAGGCGGCCCGGTATGCCAAAACCCCCGTACCGCCCCCTGCTTCCCGCCCGCCAGCTTTCCAGGGCAGACGAGGGCAAACTACACCGACTGGCTTGGGTATCGCAACCTGGAGAGCGAGGGGCGATTTTTAGGTCGGCAGGTGACCACGTGGCCACCTCGCCCCCACACCCCCTAAAGGGACTACCCTGCTTCCTCCCGCCACGGCTCAGCTGAGGGAGCAGATGGGGGCCCCCCAGGGCGCCCAGGATAGGGCAGCCCCGGTGCTCCGGGGGCCTGAGGACCCCCTCGGGTGTTGGTATGGGGGCGGCGCCCCTCCCCCCCCCCTGAGCGCACCACGTACTACACAGCAAACAGGGGCGGGGACGAGCCTCGCTCACAGGAATCGCTCGTGACTCCGCGCGGGGTGCTGCCCGCTCATCTCTTATAAATTATGATGTAAGATTATATAAATATGTAGTTTAACTTAAGGTTTATTAAGGTTACAAAAATTGTTTTTTTCTGTAAGAGTTAAAATAAACTTAAATTAAATCCCCTTCCCCCTTCCCCTTTCCCCCTCCTTCTCTCCCCCCCCCTCTTCCTTTCCCCCCCCCCTCCTTCCCTTCCCCAAAACTTTCCTTTCTGGCAGCATAAAAATAAAGCATATTGTTTGGGGTTATACTGCTATTTTTTACCCCCCTGAAACCCCATATAGTAAAATTTAATGTAAAAAAGGGAAAATAGCATGATTATGAAAGTCCATTAATTAGACCCCACAAGATAAGAGTGATTTTAAAATCGGGGAAAAGGGGGAGGAAGATAAGCCCGGGGAGGGATGAGAAAGGAAGAGTGGAGGGAAAAATGGGAACAGAAAACACGGGGCTGTGTAGCCAAATGTCTCCAGTATATTCCTTCCCCCGTTACATATTGAAATATCCAATTTTTTTCTCCAACCTTTAGTACTACCTCACTTCCATAAAAAACATATCTTATAAATTTTCTTACTACTACCGTAGAAAACACTTCGACATTTATTTCCACTGCACTAATGCGCCCAGGCGCCATATATTGTGAATTTTTGCATCACTACAACTTTTTTGTGTCATTGAAGAGGCTGCACAGTGTTTTATTTGTACATCCACTACTGTTTCATGGCCATAAAAGGCTGTAATGATGCTAACATTCGTAATATAATGTGCCTGGCGACATTAGTGCAGTGGCGAGTGACTGGCGACTATAGTGTTATCTACGGTAAACAATGGTTCAACTTTAGTTCATAATTAATTACCACTACTGTTTGTACAAAGCCGAATAATAATGTACATTAGTATACGGTATAATTAATTATTCTTCATTTTCGTTTTCTGTCTCTCTTCCCCCCCTCCTCTCCCTCTGGATATTCCATGACGTCACGTCCCCCTGCACGGCGAGGGGGTGGTGAAACTACCTTGCGTTAGCTATATTTACCTTGACATTCACAGACATGTGACAGACACACATTGCTAGATATCATTGACAATACATCGCACCCGGTGTTTTCTGACAAAAAAGACAGCATTGGTTCACCTCATTATTCTAGTAATGGACACAAACCTAACGTAGAACATCTTCATGAAAATTTGATGAACAACAAAATATCTGAGAGCTGTTCAGTTGTTCAATAACGATTCACATCCATGATTTCCTATGACGACTGCCGTGTCTGTGATATGACGATCAGATCCCATCAGATATGGGATCTGATGTGGGTATTATGATCAATACGAGTTATGATACTGTAATGACTTCAAGATTGCCTTTATTATTGAGCCCAAAGATTGTTCACTATTGATGTGAGGCGCAAGGGCACCAGGCCACACAGCAGAGGAAGGAACACCCACCAATAGGGGAAGGCTCCTCACCCTGCTAAATAAATGTGCGACACGAGTTTCACGCGAACACACACAAGGCACGTCCTCCTCCTTCATACAACAAAGTGCCGGAAGCGTCTCTCTGCCTGGCCTTTATTTTTACCTTGTACCAAACACCGCCTTACAGCTGACTGGCGGGGAGGCGGTGCTGGGGAGCTCAAACCCCTTCCTTCGCACGGCAGCCTAAATTTTAGAAAAATGCAGGGCTTACATGACTCACGAAGGACAAAGGGAGGAATAAGAAAAACTATATTTTTCTTAAACACCATCCCGTCCTCTTTCTCTGTGCACGAGCTAATGCGACAAAGAAACCCATATATGAGAGAAACTGTGGTATTATATTTTATATATATATTATATATATATATATATTATTTATTTATTATTATATAATAAAAAATAAAAGCAAAATTTGGGTCTGTCTGTTTGTGTTTTGGTTTTTGTGGTGTGTGTGTGTGGGTATAGGTTCCGCCCCCGTGGCGAAAACCCTCATAGGCACTTTTTTGGAACGGGGTTGACCGGGGGAAAGGTCAAAGCCCATTTATGAATATCCGATCACTTTTTTTTTTTTTTTTTTTAGCAGCCTTTGCGAGAATTGTGAAAACAAAAGGGGGTTCGAGAATTGGGAACCCTTGATGTAGGGTGAGGGTAAGGGGTGGTGAAGGGGTGGGGTAGGGGAAATGGGTGGGGGTGATGGGTGAGTTTGGGGGGGGTGAGGGGTATGGGTGGGGAATGGTGGGGGGGGGGGAAATGGGTATTTGGGGGTGTGGGGTGATGGGTAATGGGGGGTTTGAATGGGGTGGGGGGTGTGGGTTTGGGGTGAGTGTGGGTGGGGGGGATGGGTAATGGGTGAGTGAATGGGGGGGGGGGAATAAACATTTCTACATCCCATGTTTCGGGGAAAGTTAAAAGGGGCTTCGGGGAGAGTCCGTGTTTGGGGGGCCGAAGGCCCCAAAAAAGGGTGGGGGGCCGAAGGCCCACCCCCAAATAGCCCTCCGCAGGAGCTACCCAAAAAAGTCCCCCCGGAGGGCGGTTTGCGGCTAGTATAATAAATAAGGGAAAAGTGGTTTGTGTATGTTTGTGTGTTGTGTGTGTGTGTGTGTGCTTTAGGTTCCGCCCCCCGTGGGCAATCCCATATAGGGACAGTTTTGGAACCGGGTTCCCGGGGGAAGGGTTTTAAGGCCCTTTTTGGGGTGATTGACCCTTTTTTTTCCTTTTTTTTTTAGAGCCTATTAGCGAGAATGTAAAAAAAAGGGGTTGCGAGTTTGAGGAAAACCTTTGGTGGGTGAGGGGGTAATGGGTGGGGGGTGATGGGTGAGTGAATGGGTTGGGGGGGAGGGTGATGGGGAGGGAATAGGTTTTGGGGGGGTGTGGGAATGGGGTGGGGTGGGGAATGGGTGGTAAATGGGTGGGGGGTGATGGGTAATGGTTGTGAAATGGTTTGGGGGTGATGGGTAGGGTGGTGAATGGTTGGGGGTGTGTGTGGGTTGGCTTTAATACATCATTTCTACATCCTGATTTCGGGAAATTTAGGGGTATCTGGAGATCTTTTTTGGGTGGGCGAAGGCCCAAAAATGCCCCCGCGGGTACCCAAAAACCGCCCAAGGGGGGTTTTGGGGCTGTTTTTTAATTTTTTAAATTTTTCTATTTATTTTTTTAATTTTTAAAAATTTTAATATATATATATATATATATATATTATTAAAATATATTATAATATAATTAAAAAAATTAATATAATTATAATAATATATTATTTTATAAAATTATTAATATATAATAATTATATATATAAAATTTAATAATATATTATTTATAAATATATATATATATATTATATATTATTAAATATATATTTTAATTATTATTATATTTTATATTATATATATTATATATAATAATATATATATTAATTATTTTATATATTATATATATATTATATAATATATATATATATATCTATAATATTATATTTTTAAATAATTATATATATATTTAATATATATAATTTATTCGGGATTCAAAATTTACAAAACTTGCTTAAAAGTATGAAGATCTCTAGATCCTTGTACCCTGATCTAGATTTAGTAGTGGTAGCGTTGTTTGGGGACAGTTGTGTAGGGGTAGGTTATATTATTTGCCCGACCTACATCTATCTCCATGATTTTCCATTGCCAGATTCTGTACTTAGTACCCAAAGGTCAATCCATATTTAAAACAGCTCCGGAAAACAGCGGAATTCTGAAAATGAAAAAGCTCTTGCGAGTCTCCTAATTGGTACGTGATAACTGTCAGTAAAGCCTATTTACTGAACACCTTCAATCGACTATTCGGCAAAATATTTTTCAGCGCTACAAAATGCTGCAGCAAGTTGTTGCAAAAGTCCCCAAAGAATGAACACCGTATGGGTTTCTAAAAAAGTTTCAATGGTTTTTCATGGTAGAGAACATTTTGATTTTTTGAGCAACAAGCATGTGATCGCTGCGGGGAACAGCACTTCAAATCCGAAAGTCGGCGAAATTCCCAGCGTGAGAAACGGGAAATGCTTTTGAGCCACAGAAGGGATGACGGGCCAACAAAAATTCAAAAATTAATACATTTAATGTCATCATTGACCCAAATGCTTTGGCATTGCAGAAACGCATAGAGGGTATTCATATTCTGCAGCGGTTTGGCGTTCTGACAGTTTGACTATGACTGCGAGGATATGAACAGATCATTACAGGGCTTGTCAGTGGTTCCAAGGGTCTGAATACTGATTTTGCTCAGAGTTCCGCCAGTTATTTGCGGTATAAAACAACGCCCCCCAAATTCCCCAAAACAGGGGGCACAACATTTGTTTGTGCTGTTCCCCACTGGAGTTCATGCAGCCTTTTCCAAAAACCCGAATGGTCCAGAATATACTTACACTGATACCACCAAATTTTCGGAGAACGCTCATTTTTCCATAAAAAGGGAAAAAGATATGAAACGTTCTACCTGCCCTCAACACGTCTTGGGGGGTTTGGGCCCCTTTTTGCATTGAAAGTGATTTGCTTGAGAAACGGACTTCATTTTCCCTAAATTAAGAGTTTCAGTTTAAAAGTGACAAGGTTACAATCTAAGGGCTAGTAAACTGTAAAGCAAAAAAAAAATCTGTAAAGTTTTTGTCAGCTGTATTCATACATGCAAATTTCATGAGGGATTAAAAAAATAGTTTTTTTTTCACATTTAAAAATTTTTTTTATTTTTTTATTTAAAAATTTGTTCTTGATTGAATCGTTCATCTTTTTAAATGGGGCCCTTTCCCCTGAACCCAGATTTTTAAATTGTTCAGACCATTCTCTAAAATTTCAAAATATAACCTAGGGCCAGCCGAGGAGGCTTAATCCGGCACTGGTTGTACTGTCAAAAGATCGGAGTTAACGACCGAGTAAACTGTAAAATGTAAGAAAATTTGCAAAATGTAACTAGTAGTAAGCTGTATTTGTTTGAATATAGTACTTTGTCTATTTGCCTTCTTTCTTTTTCTTTTTACAGCAGCTAACCCATCACATGTATAGGGTATTAACTGCAAGGACAAAGGTTGAGCATATAACAGTTTGGTTCACATTTTAAAATATTTTTGCATTTGATCCCTAAGACTATATGGATAATTTAATTAGGTCCGTTATATTCAAAGGTACATGAATGAGAAACAAAATTAAAACCCATTGCTTACAAACAAGACAGGACAATACAACTTAGTATTTACGCAATACAGACCAAAAACATTCATATACGAGTCATATTTATAAGAAATATTTGTGTCTTTTCTTGGTCTTGGTCTGTTTTGGAGGGTCTGGTCTTGGTCTTGGTCTCGGAGGGTCTTGGTCTTGGAGGGTTGGTCTTGGTCTCGGAAGGTCTGATCTTGGTCTCGAAGGGTCTGGTCTTGGTCTTGGTCTCGGAGGGTCTGGTCTTGACTACAACATATATATATATATATATATATATATATATATATATATATATATATATATATATTATATATATATATATATATACATTGTGTGTGTGTGTGTGCCTGCGTGTTTTGTGCTATTGGCGCCTGTAGCGTGGTGTCCCATGGCTCGGATGGTAGGCTTTTGGAGGTTCACTTGAGGGCTGTGATGGTTGGTCCTCACCCGTGGTGGCGCAGGCAGGATTCTTATAGTGACGCCTGTGATTAGAGGCTCATGCCCCCCCCCCCCTGTGTCCTCCGGTGCACTCGCAATCGAAGGTAGAGTTGATGGGCAGGGCATGTGGGTGTTCTTAGGCCATTCGACGGTGCAGAAAGGTTTTGGGTTTCTTCGGGGATCGAACTCAGGTCACCGAGAACGCCAGTCGGAGACGCTAACCACTCCGCTACCGCCCCCAAAGGGTGTGTGTGTGCATGTGTGTCATTAACCCATGGTCTTGTTCATAAGAACATAAGAACATAAGAAAATAAGGAAGCTACAAGAGGCCGTGAAACCTACACGAGGTAGTTCCTGTTACTTAACACTATCTACATCCACCTTTCATCCCCTGGCGGAGGATACCCTATGTTCATGCAAGCTGAACTCGCGATCGCCTGTTTCACCCTCCCGCAGCGAGCTTGGAGCTAATTATCACCGATCTTAGGGTAATGCTGGGACCTTGCACACCAAACACACCCCATTTCTTTGTTCAATGGGGATAGCAATCCCCCACATTTGTCAGTGGAAAATCCCCGGGAGTAGGCGGCGATCGAACGCCCGACCACATAATGGCCTGACTGGCGCTCCTCTGTGTGTGTATGTCACACACACATACACACACAAACATATAGCTAGATAGATAGATAGATATTTTATTGACCACAACATTCTGCGAGTCAACTACTATCCATTTCAGACCCCATGAGGCATCGTTTTCGCAATATCTTATAAACAAAAAGTCGGATCAAAATGACAGTTTGGCACAGCTTGTCTGACACCGTCCCCTAATTTATGGTAGTAGAGTGCATTGCCAAGTGTGTTTAATGAAGGAGTTTACCCTTGGCTTTAACGGCGAAGCTGGCAAGAGCCGAATAGACATTCGGACAGGGGAAGGTTTGAGGTGACGTACTTGTGACATGTATCAAGCCACTCCCTCATCCTCCCCTCCCGGCTTCCCCTCCCTCCCTCCTTGCCTTCCTCCCCCCCGTACCCCCACCTTCCCCCTCACTCTCCTATTTAGCTATCCTCTCTCTCTCTCTCTCTTCTCTCTCTCTCTCTCTCTCTCTCTCTCTCTCTCTCTCTCTCTCTCTCTCTCTCTCTCTCGGCCACTTGCGTTGTACTGAGATATGACGCCATGCACATGTTACTTGTCTATAATGGCAGATAATCCGAGAGTATATGCTAAGTATGGTAGGGTGCTTATGCACACGACAGTGATACCTGTTCCAGCGTAATTAATTGGCTGTTGCTTAAGTGCTGTATGAGGCTGTATGAGGTAGCTGTGGCTTGACCGGACATCGGTTTGGAGTCGGAAAGGAATAAGGGTGGAAATGGAGCGTAGATTCAAGAGCAGAGTAAGAACGTAAAACAAATGTCAAATAAGAAATACATAAATACATCAATACTGACGTTAGGAGCGTCGACAGCGATGACGGGGATGAGTTGTTTGAACTTGTTTCTCGATAGCGATAATGATTAGAATACAATATTTGGTCAGTTATATGCATTGTTAATCCACCCAACATATACCCGCTGTCTATCTTTGTCTGCAATAAATTTTTAGTACATGTCTACAAGAACGCTATTTGTATGACACTCTCCTCCTAACGTCAAAATAAATGTATTTATGTATTTCTTATATGACATTTGTTTTACGTTCTTACTCTGCCCTCGAATCCCCGCTCCATTTTCACCCTTATTCCTTTCCGACTCCAAACCGATGTCCTATAAATGATCAAGCCACAGTTACCTCATCCCATCATACGCACAACGTGCCCTTCTGGGAAAGAGGGTCATATACAACTTTCAATGGTTGTATAATTACCCAAAAAAATCAGACGGTACTTAAGCAACAGCCAATTAATTACGCTGTAACAGGTATCACTGTCGTGTGCATAAGCACCCTACCATACTTAGCATATACTCTCGGATTATCTGCCATTATAGACAAGTAACATGTGCATGGCGTCATATCTCACGTACAAGCAAGTGGCCGAGTGAGAGAGAGAGAGAGAGAGAGAGAGAGAGAGAGAGAGAGAGAGAGAGAGAGAGAGAGAGAGAGAGAGAGAGAGAGAGAGAGAGAGAGAGAGAGAGAGAGAGAGAGAGAGGATAGGTAAATGGGAGAGTGAGGGGGAAGGTGGGGGTATGGGGGGGAGGAAGGCAAGGAGGAAGAGAGGGAGGGGAAGCCGGGAGGGGAGGATGAGGGCGTGTCTTGATACACGTCACAAGTACGTCACCTCAAACCTTTCCCTGTCCGAATGTCTATTCGGCTCTTGCCAGCTTCGCCGTTAAGCCAAGAGTAAACTCCTTCATTAAACACACTTGGCCATGCACTCTACTGCCATAAATTAGGGGACGGTGTCAGACTTTTTGTTTAGAAGATATTTGTGAAAAACGATGCCTCATGGGGTCTGAAATGGATTTTTTAGTAGGAAACTAGGATAGGACACTAGTACTAAGATAATCTTAATGATTGTAATACATAATCCAACAAACACATAACTTTGAAACAAAACTGATACTACCAGTGACGGCTCGTGATAAAATACAATGGAGGGGACTGCAAGCTTCACACAACAGTAGGATACACTAATTTACCTATCTCAGGTATGAGTTGTAGTTGATATTCACGGATTTCAGGGCATGGTAGTAGTGGTGGTGGTAGAAGGGATGGTAGGGGTGGTAGTGTTGGTAGTAGAGGGGATGGCTGAGGTGGTGATGGTAGAATTACAGTATTATTTTAAAATTAAAGTCGGTACCGCTTGTTTTCTGTCTTTTTATTCAATGTCAGCTGGGATGAGTTGATGTTTTGTAAATACTTCAGTGGATTTTCCATCGTCATAGGGTAATTAAAGAAAGCACGATTTAACCACACCGTCTACACGCACTGTACACGAGAGGGACGAGACTTAGCTGCCTCGACTGCAGCTCATTGCTTTTACAAGTGGCGCGGCGGCAGCGCAGACAGAATCGTACAGCAAATCTGAAAGTAACTTAAATTTTGGTCTGGTTTTAATGAAAATTCACTTAGTAACGTATTAAAAATAATTAAATACATGTAATGACTTTCCATTATGATATATTTGTTAGTAGTGTATCAATTCTGCTGTGTCTCTATAAAGGCATCATACACCTGGCAGTGAGTGACTGGGGGTGCTGCAGCTCTGCAGCCATATGCCACAAGCCGCCACTTGATACTACCCATTGCCATAAACATATATCATAAAGCACATGAAAAAAACGAGACATAAAACAAATGACTAACATCCACATAAAACATGATACTTAAAACATGAAAACACGTTACACATAAAACACATAACATGACACCTAAAACATATGACGTAAAATACATGGGGTAAGATACGCGACACATGACACAAAACAAAATATTTGACACAATACCTGAAACAAATAAAACAGAATTGACATAATACAGAAAACATACAACAGGCAACCCATGAAACTGACTCCTGCACTCTTGACTCAGAACACATGAATGCTAAAGGCCTCTTCCATTTGCGACAATTCAGGATCTTGATCACGGGTCTCGTGAACTGAGGCCTTCCATTTGCTAAGCTTGCCAGACAAGGTGCTTGCCCATCTATTGCTGACACGGATCCGCAGTCATCTGCTGAAGCATCAGAGACCTCAGCAGTCTGGGTTCACGCCTGGTAAGTCAACAACGGACCGTATCCTAGCGCTTCGTGTCCTGATGGAACGCCGATGTGAGTTTCGACAGGGGATGCTTGCAGCCTATGTTGATCTCAAGAAGGCGTTTGACTCAGTGCATCGTGAGTCCCTCTGGGATCTTTTGCGACTTCGCGGGATTCCTGCAAGGACTATTGGTTTGATGACTGGTCTGTATTCTGGGACTGTGAGTGCTGTGAAGTGTGGGGGAGGTGTATCCAGCTTCTTTCCTGTTAACCCCTTCGCGCCCAGATCTTTCCTTTGCTATAAATAATTGTATGTTGTCAAGCCATAAAACTACAAAAAGTAACTGAATATACCAAATTAGTTAGTCAACAAGGATACTAAACAGGTTATATCTATAAAATATTGCTTATATTCACTCAAAATCGTCTAATGGTATACCCAAATTACAATGGAAATTACGCTCTGGGTCTCAAGGGGTTAATACAGGAGTGAGGCAAGGGTGAGTCCTTGCCCCATAACTTTTCAACACTTGTATGGACTGGGTATTAGGCAAAGTTGTAGATCAAAGTGATTGTGGAGCATCCCTCGGCAACACCAAGATCACTGATCTTGTTTTGTGCCGATGATGCAGTAATCTATATATTGTCCTGAGTTCCTGGCTCGTTCAGTAGGGTTACCCCAATACATGGACATATACTCCATTCCCTCTGAACGATCACAATCTATTTTGCATACCTAATAGTGCAGCTGTCGAAGTTTTCGCCTTGCTATTCTTATCCTCGCACAGACAATAACGCGTTTTGTGTGATCTATCTCGCCGTGTGTAGTATTTGATGCAGCAGAAGTTATAGCAGCAGGAAATAAAATATTAAGGAGGCAAAAAGAGGAGAGAGAGGGGGAAAGGCTTTATTTATCCTTTGTTCTCAGTCAGTCTTTTTCTTGTTACTAATTCCTCTTGACTTTTAACCTCTCCTCCCCCTCCCCCTCCTCATCTCGTGTTTCCATCCCCGCTTCATCTTTCTTCTCTTTCATCTGGTACAGTTTTCCTCCGCGTAGGCTCTTATTTCCATCACTAGGACCGTTTTGTCATCTGGCTCATCCTGCTCATCACCATCAGCTTTTCCTTCCCTTCCTCACCATCATTAGCTCACCTTAACCCCTTCACGCCCAGATTTTTCCTTTGCTATAAAAAACATTCTGTTGTTAGCCATAAGATAACGAAAAGTAGCTTAATATACCAAATTAATTAGTGGACAAGGATACTAAACAGGTTATATCTATATAATAATATAATCATAGCTAATTTGGTATACTTAAGTAACTTTTTCGTAATTTTATGGCTAACAACAGACGATTTCATATAGCAAAGGAAAGATTTGGGCGTGAAGGGGTTTAATGTTAGTTTTATATATGTCAGTATTTTCTAAACCTCTTTCGTCTTCGTCACCACCCATTACCTCCTCCTTCTCTTTAATAATCTCATTTTTACTTACTTCCCCATTTTGTTATACTCTCTCCCTATCTCTCTTTTGCTCTCTCTCTTTCTCTCTCATTGCTCTCTCTCTCTTTCTCTCTCTTATTGCTCTTTCTCTATTGCTCTATCTCTATTGCTCTCTCTCTCTTCTCTCTCTCTCTCTCTCTCTCTCTCTCTCTCTCTCTCTCTCTCTCTCTCTCTCTCTCTCTCTCCTCTCTCTCTCTCTCTCTCTCTCTCTCTCTGTTTTGATCATCGTCACACTTTTCATTTTATATTTTCCTTTATTTTCCTTCATTCATCTCCTTCATTTCTTCTTTAGTAGTTTCTAGTTCATGACACATTTTCATTCTTATTATTAACACAGGTATTTTATCGCCAGCTTCTTTGTATTCTCTCTCATTTATAGTCAGTTTTTTTTTTACGAGATGAAAAATCCTGACCCCTTGCTGCTTACTGACTGACATATTTAATGCCAGGAGAAGGGAATACTACGCTTCTTCTAAATGTCAGTTGTATTTTATCATAGTTACCTCCGCCAACGAAGTTGGAGGGAGGTTATGTATAGTTAATCATATTATCAGGTAAACATAGGCAAAATTCAAGCATGAGACCTTAAAGTAATCGTCCAGACCATTTATCATTCCTTATTTAATGCAATCAAAGTATAGCCATTAGCGAGTGTATCAACAATATGTCGTCACTTTTTGCATCCAGTCAGCCGTTTTTAAATAATCTGCAATCAAAATCTTCAAATTCCCCGAGTTCTCAAAAGACTCATCAAGGCTTGCAGACGATGAGCCACAGCTCGGTGATGTCATAAGTGGAAGGCTCCTCTTCCCGCGCTGAACAGTAGCACGTAAACACAAGAGACAAATATAGTACTTGAAGATTTTTGGGTGTTTCTGATAGATTATTTTTGCGATATGCCACATGCATGCATCTTTTATGGGTGCAGCAAGACAGCTGTGCTTCTCAGACAGAGATTCTCTCTCTCTCTCTCTCTCTCTCTCTCTCTCTCTCTCTCTCTCTCTCTCTCTTCTCTCTCTCTCTCTCTCTCCTTCCTTTCCCTTCTCTCTCTCTCTTTTCCCTTCTCTCTCTCTCTCTCTCTCTCTCTCTCTCTCCTTCTCTCTCTCTCTCTCTCTCTCTCTCCTCTCTCTCTCTCTCTCTCTCTCTCTCCTTCCTTTCCCTCTCTTTCCTCTCTCTCTCTCTCTCCTTCTCCTTTTTTTCTCTCTTTTTTCTTTTCTTTAATTTAGACAACTGACATCATGGTTGACATGCGGCTACAAATACCAAAGAGGTTGGTGAAGGCAATGAGTGGCAGAAGCTAAAGACGTCCCCTGTCCCGGTGACCTATCCGAAAGCTATGCCTTATAGGATAATGACTAAGTATATAATGTATATAATGTTACAGGCTGAAGGTCACTGTCCGTCACAGGCACTTGTCAGGTGCACTATTGACACGTACACTGTATGTCACTGTGTCACTGTGTCAATGTGTGTCACTGTGTGTCACTATTGACACGACACTGTGTCACGCCTTACGGGCACTAAGGCGGATGTAAGCGGCACCATCTGTGGGCCGCCACCTTCACCTGCTGGATGTTCATGGCCACGACATCCACCTCAACCGTGAAGGTGTTCCACAGTGTTGCCGTGGCCCAAGTAAAGGCTCGCTGTCCCATCACGGTGTGGGTCCTCGGGGCCTCGAGGAGATCACCTGACACTACCGTCCTCGTAGCGCGCTCTGACCTCCTCCACGGGACCCGAAGTCATGCAAGGTGGGAAGTGTTGCACCTGGGCCTTGTGCAACACTGTGAGGGCACCGACTCTCCTCCGGTGCCCCAAGCTGTCAAGCTGGGAGCGGGGATCATCCCGTCACTGCTCCTGCTGTAGTCGTTGTTGTTGTTGTTGCTGGTGTTGTTGGAGCTGCAGCTGATGTTGTTGTCGTCGCTGCTGCTGCTGCCACTGTTGCCGAGGGCGACGCGGGCGACGAGGCGCTCAGCACGCCTCTACACTTTGTCCAGCAGTGACAGGTGGCACTGGGCACAACTCATCCAGATGAGAGGACTGTACTCCATGACGGGCCTCACTTGAGGTCTTATACAGCCGCATGAGGCCGTCAGCGTCGAGCAGGTGCCTTGCTCGGCGCAGGAGAGTCACCCTCAGGGAGGCTCGACGCGCCACTGTCTCCAGGTGGCGGTCAAAGCGGAGCCTGGAGTCAACATCCACCCCCAGGATGTTGATGGAGTTCTTGATGGCAAGGGTATCGTCCCCAAACTTCAGCTTCCTCTCGAGTAGCCTGGGGTCCTCCCTCGAACGTGATATAACCATGGCCTGGGTCTTCTCGGCAGCAAACTTGACTTGCCACCGTCTTCCCCAGGCCGTGATGTCACCAAGTTGACGGTTGGTGGCATCTATCACGTTCGCAGTTTCCTCTCTGGTGTAGGTGTGGGACACGGTGCAGTCGTCAGCATAGGCAGACGCCACAGGGAGGCTTTGGATGAGGGCATTGAAGTAAATGTTCCACAGGATGGGGCCCAGGACCGATCCCTGTGAAACGGAAGCCTCCACCGGGTATGTGGCTGACGTGCTCCCATTCACCACCACCCTCAGACTCCGGCTGTGCAGGTAGCTCGAGAACAGCGCCAGCAGGTGTCCCGTGATGCCGAGCTGTTCAAGCTTTGCCAGGAGGCCCTTGTGCCACACGCAGTCAAAGGCCCCGGCGATGTCCAGGGCAATCACCAGCGATGGGCGGCCAGAGTCCAGGGAGTCCTGCCATGATTTGGAGAGCAGGAGAAGCAGGTCCGAGGCGGAGCGGAGCGTTCTCTCTCTCTCTCTCTCTCCTTCCTTTCCTATTTCTCTCTCTCTCTCCTTCCTTTCCCTTCTCTCTCTCTCTCCTTCCTTTCCCTTCTCTCTCTCTCCTTCCTTTCCCTTCTCTCTCTCTCGTGGAGGATGAAGAGGGAGAAGAAATAGTAGATGAAAAAGAAAGAAAGGAGAGAAAGAGAGAGAGAGAAGGGAAAGGAAGGAGAGAGAGAGAGAGAGAGAGAGAGAGAGAGAGAGAGAGAGAGAGAGAGAGAGAGAGAGAGAGAGAAGAGAGAGAGAAGAGAGAGAGAGAGAAGGGAAAGGATCGAGAGAGAGAGAGAGAGAGAGAGAGAGAGAGAGAGAGAGAGAGAGAAGAGAGAGAGAGAGAGAGAGAGAGAGAGAAGGAAAGGAAGGAAGGAGAGAGAGAGGAGAGAGAGAAGAGAGAGAGAGAGAGAGAGAAGAGAGAGAGAGAGAGAGAGAGAGAGAGAGAGAGAGAGAGAGAGAGAGAGGAGAAGAGAGAGAGAGAGAGAGAGGGAAAGGAGAGAGGAGAGGAGAGAGAGAGAGAGAGAGAGAGAGAGAGAGAGAGAGGAGAGAGAGAGAGAGAGAGAGAGAGAGAGAGAGGAGAGAGAGAAGGGTATCAAGAAAGGTAGCTGTGAGGAGAGAGAGAAAAATGGGACAGGAAGAGAGTTTAGAGAAGAGAGAGAGCCGGAAGTAGAATTTTGAGTGAAGAAGGGTGAGATGATGAGATGAGAATAGAGAGGTAAGACAGAAAGGAATGAGGTCGAGAGACGATGATTAGAGAGAGAGAGGAACTTTCTTTCTGACGTCATCAATAAATGCTAGCCCTTTGAGGAAAAACAAAATTTGCGCGCTTTTTTACAGTAAGTTGTGTTTTTTACGGAAATAAGCCTGGAAGTCAATTATTCTTTGGTGGATTTAGGTGTTTTGAATGTATATTCAACATAATTAGGCTTAACAAAAAATGGTGTCTGGACTTACTTTAATAAGATTTGCCTCAAAAATAACTATGTTACCTCCTCTCTCTTCATTTTGTTATTTTCAACGTGTTTTTCTCTTCATAGTCGACTTCTCTCCTGCTCCTTCTCATCCTGCTTCATCTCCTCTTTCTCTGTCTTCATCGTATCTTTTACTCTCTACTTTGATCCCGGTCTTGTTCTTTTTTCCTCCTAGTCTTCCTCCTACTCTTTCAACTTCTTCCTCCTCCTCTATCAACTTCCTCTCCTCCTCCTACTCTTTCAACTACCTCTCTTCCTCCTCCTCTATCAACTTCCTCCTCCTCCTCTATCAACTTCCTCTCTTCCTCCTCCTCTATCAACTTCTTCTCTTCGTCCTCCTCTATTAACTTCCTCTCTTCCTCCTCTATCAACTTCCTCTCCTCCTCCTCTATCAACTTCCTCTCCTCTTCCTCTATCAACTTCCTCTCCTCCTCCTCCTCCTCTATCAACTTCCTCTCCTCCTCCTCTATCAACTTCCTCTCCTCCTCTTCCTCCTCTTCCACGCAAATATCTTATTCTTACTTTCCGCTCTATGCGTTCCTACTCTTCTATCTTACTCTCATTATTACCTTTGATATTTGTTTCATCAAAGGGTAAGGTCGTTATGGTGCTCGTGTGGTGATGATGGTGTATGATGGTGATGGTAAGGTGTCATAGTCATATCATTATTATTATATTAGGAGAAGGTCACATCATTGATACTACTGATGATAATATTAATATATCATCATTATAAACATTATCATAGGTATCATTGTCTTTGTTATCATTTGTGTGGAAATAGTCATAGTAGTAGTGATAGAAGTAGCAGTTAGAGGTAAAAGTTATAGTGGTGCTGGCGGTAGTGGTGGCATGTAGTCGTTGATTAGTAGAAGTTGTTTTTGTAATAATAATGATAATGAAATTAATAATACGAATAATAATAGTATTGCTTATGATAATGATAATTAATATATATCATAATCATATTGGAAAAGGAGATGAATGGAAGGGTGTTATAAGTTGAGTGTATCTGTTATTGTTTTGGAATAAGAAACATCTTACTACGAAACTACTATCCATTTCAGACCCCACGAGGCATCGTTTTTCGCAAATATCTTCTAAACAAGCAGTCGGATCAAAATGACAGTTTGGCACAGCTTGTTTGACACCGTCCCCTAATTTATGGCAGTGGAGTTCATTGCCAAGTGTGTTTAATGAAGGAGTTTACTCCTGGGTTTGACGGCGAAACTGGCATGAGCCGAGTAAACATTCGGGCAGGGTAAGGTTTGAGGTGACGTACTTGTGACGTGTATCAAGCCACGCCCTCATCCTCCCCTCCCGACTTCCCCTCCCTCCCTCCTTGCCATCCTCTACCCCCGTACCCCCGCCTTCCCCCTCACGCTCTCATTTACCTATCCTCTCTCTCTCTCTTTCTCTCGTCCACTTGCTTTGTGCATGATATGACGCCATGCACATGTTACTTGTCTATAATGGCAGATAACCCGAAAGTATATAGTATGTATGGTAGGGTGTTTATGTACACGACAGTGATACCTGTTCCAGGGTAATTGGTTGTTACTTAAGTGCGGTATGAGGTTTGTTGGGTAATTATACAACCATTGAAAGTTGTATATGACCCTCTTTCCCAGAGGCCACGTTGTACGTATGATGGGATGAAGTAGCTGTGGCTTGATCATTTATAGAACATCAGGTTGGAGTCGGAAAGAATTAAGGGTGGAAATGGAGCGGGGTTCAAAGAGCAGAGTAAGAACGTAAAACAAATGTCAAATAAGAAATACATAAGTACATTAATCCTGACGTTAGGAGGAGAGTGTCATACGAACAACATTCTTGTAGACATGTGTTGAAAAATCATTGGAGACAAAGATAGACAGCGGGTATATGTTGGGTGGCTTAATAATACATATAACTGACCATATATTTTATTTTAATCATCATCACTATCGAGAAACAGCTCATCTCCGTCATCGCTGTCGACGCGCCTAACGTCAGAATTAATGTTTTCATGTATTTCTTAATTGCCATTTGTTTTACGTCCTATAAATGATCAAGCCACAGATACTTCATCCCATCATACGCACATCGAGGCCTCTGGGAAAGAGGGTCATATACAACTTTCAATGGTTGTATAATTACCCAACAAACCTCATACAGCACTTAAGCAACAGCCAATTAAGCTGGAACAGGTATCACTGTCGTGTATATAAACACCCTATCATCAATCAATCAATCATTGGGGGCATACGCCGGGGGGCGCGTCGCCTCGCCCACCCTACGACGCCACTCCCGGGGGTCACCACGCGCGAGTTCCCATGCAGGCTCCTTTCCCATACCAAGCAGCTCTCGACAAGAAACATCAACTTGCCCCAGCCACGAGCCTTGTGGGCGCCCCCTTGGCCTCCTCCACGCCGGATTGTCTCTTACAGATACAACCCGATGGGAAGGATCGGTTTCAGGGTAGCGTGCCACATGCCCATATAGCCGAAGTTGGATGACGGACTATGCAGGTAATAGGCCTCGATTCAGTCTCACGGTGCAATCGCTGATTTGACACGTAATCATCCCAGCGATACCCCATGATTCTGCGAAGACACTTATTACCAAAGGCATTGATTCGTCTCTTCAAGTCACTATTTAGTGTCCATGTCCCACAACCATAGAGTAAGACAGGGATCACAAGCGACTTGAAGATCCGGATCTTTGTCCTTCTGCACAGGTGCCGACAACACCAAATACTCCCGCTGAGCGAGTCCATACACCGTGGGCTATGCCAATCCGCCGTAAGATTTCTTGACGTGACCCGCCGTCATTATGGACTGCGCTACCAAGGTATGTAAAACTTTCCAAGATCTCAATGTCCTCGCCACACGCATGGAACAGACTGTACTGCTTCATCTAGTAAGTCTCCAAACACCTGGGACCTTGGTCTTGAGCCAGGAGACCTCAAGTCCCAAAGGCTTTGCCTGCTCGTGCAGCGCCTCGAGAGCCATCACCAGGACCTCCAGCGACTCAGCAAAGATTACTGCATCATCGGCAAAAACAAGATCAGTGATCTTGGTGTTGCCGACGGATGCTCCACAATCACTTTGATCTACAACCTTGTCCAATACCCAATCCATACAAGCGTTGAATAGTGATGGGGCAAGGACGCACCCTTGCCTCACTCCTGTATTCACAGGAAAGAAGCTGGATACACCTGCCCCACACTTCACAGCACTCTCAGTCCCAGAATACAGACCAGTTATCAAACCAATAGTCTTTGCAGGAATCCCTCGAAGTCGCAGAAGATCCCAGAGTGACTCACGATGCACTGAGTCAAACGCCTTCTTGAGATCAACATAGGCTGCAAGCATCCCCTGTCGAAACTCACGTCGGCGTTCCACCAGGACACGAAGCGCTAGGATACCGTCCGTTGTTGACTTACCAGGCGTGAACCCAGACTGCTGAGGCCTCTGATGCTTCACCAGATGACTGCGAATCCGTGTCAGCAATAGATGGGCCCTACCATACTTACTATATTATACTTTCGGGTTATCTGCCATTATAGACAAGTAACATGTGCATGGCGTCATATTATGCACAACGCAAGTGGACGAGAGAAAAAGAGAGGATAGGTAAATGGGAGCGTGAGGGGGAAGGCGGGGTTACGAGGGTAGAGGAAGGCAAGGAGGGAGGGAGGGGAAGTCGGGAGGGGAGGATGAGGGCGTGGCTTGATACACGTCACAAGTACGTCACCTCAAACCTTACCCTGTCCGAATGTTTACTCGGCTCATGCCAGTTTCGCCTTCAAAGCCAAGAGTAAACTCCATTAAACACACTTGGCAATGAACTCCATTGCCATAAATTAGGGGACGGTGTCAGACAAGCTGTGCCAAACTGTCATTTTGATCCGACTGTTTGTCTAGAAGATATTTGCGGAAAACGATGCCTCATGGGGTCTGAAATGGATAGTAGTCGGGAAGCACTAACCATTCATTTCACCTACTTTTCCAATTTGTCAAAATGGTCTAACTCTAATAATAATAATAATAATAATAATAATAATAATGGTACAATAAAATAATAATAATATTCATATTAATAATTAATATGATTAATGAATGATATGATAAATAATAAATGATTGATATGATGATACAATTAATAACAATAATAATAATAATATTAATAATAATAATACTAACAAATAATGCTACCAATAATGTTAATAATAATAACAATAGAAAAATAAAATAATAAACTTAACATCTGAGCCTAGATTGTTGCTTTCACGCATTTTATGAATTTAGCCATCTTTGCGATTACATTTCTCGCTCTTCCCTCCCACCCGCCACTCCTTCAAGGCTGCTTCATCTCCTTCATCCTGCCTCCCTCCCTTCCTCCTCCTCCTAGCTCCTTCCTTCCTCCTGCCTCCGCCTCCCTTCCTCCTCCTCCTAGCTCCTTCCTTCATCTTGCCTCCGCCTCCCTTCCTCCTCCTCCTATAGCGCGTTTTCGCGACGTTTACCAGGCCAGGCCAGGCCAGCCTAGACTAGTCCAGACTGGACTAGAAACTAGCTCACGAAAACACATCTAGCCTGGCCCCGTCCCATTCGTCGTTCCTATTGGCTGGAGGATCAAGTGGGTGGTCCTACCGTCCTGCAAGCTTTACTCCCCCCCCCCAAGACAAACAAAAGGGTTATTAATTGACCGCAGGTAATAGCCTCCTAGTTGGTATATGAAAGGTGAACCGTGGTCATCATTCTGTGTGTGATGAGAGTCAGGTTTATAAATCTCTGGACGGAGAAAAAATTCCAGCAACACAATATTGCAAGACCTGTCGCAGCAATGTCAAACATATGCTATATATAACCTATATAACCATCATGCATCATATCTATAGGTACTGGCATCCACTACCTGGGGATTTCCGTATATAGCTGGCCTTTTACTGGTGGAGTACTTGTTATTAGCCCTATTTTCATGCAAGTTTTGTCTTGTGCAATGTAGCAGTCATCCCTGCTACTTGACTTCTCAATGGGAAGTCAAGTACCAGGGATGACTATGAAAAATTGAATGATGAAATATCATTTCATTTACCGTCAATAACACTATCTATAGTCGCCACTGCACTAATGTCGCAGGGGGGCATATATTAAGAGTTTTAGCATCACTACAGACTTGTATGTGCCACTGAAGAGACGTGCACAGTACGTAGTTTACATTATCTACATAACACTATACATGTCTTCAGTGACACATACAAGTCTGTAGTGATGCTAATATTCGTAATATATGGCGCCTGGTGACATTAGTGCAGTGGCGACTATAGTGTTGTTGACGGTACATAATCGTACATTCATTTCCCAAGATGTTGTTCCAGCAAATTGCGAATATCGTAATTTTTCGTGTAATTACTTTAGTCTTATGGTCGGCCATCATGGTGTTTCATGTCTTATCAGCAACACGAGAAGCTCCTGGACGTCTTCCCTGCTGACTGTAGTGTGCATGCGCCAGTCCACCCCACACTGGGCCAAGGAGGTCCTTCCTACTCGCTCGCCTGGACAAGACTAGCCCGGGCCCCGGTCTAGCCCGCCTCACGAAAAAAAGTGTCCGCCCCGGACTGAGCCAGTCTAGACTGGGCTAGAACGGTCGCGAAAACGCGCTACTAGCTCCTTCCTTCATCCTGCCTCCTCCTCCTCCTAGCTCCTTCCTTCCATCCTCCCACCGCCTCCCATCACCTTCGCCACATAGCGTTTATCGTCACCACCACTGATTTGCTAACAAAGGAAATCCTCAAAATGAATGTCGCGTAGTTACTACAATCATGCAGGAAGGGGAACACTTTTAAATGGTGATGGATTTTTAGGCATATTAGTATGCAATATTGCTACAGAAAGAAATACTTTCCGCAGCAGCGGAGCAGAAGGGTGGATGGGGAGGCAAATTATTGGCAATTAACACACATCGGGGAGGGTCGGGAGCCATAAAAACTTTCCATGAAAACAAAGTATTGGTTCTTCTCGCCTGCACGGGGTGTGAGGGAGATCAGTGTTCGGCATACCAGAAGGGAGGTAATTGTTGCTTCTGGAAATCTAAAGTAGTGTCAATTATCGCCAAAAAAACAGTCTAGTGCATCTTTTATTGATCCCAGTGCGAGGGACCCACCAGACCACAGCAGCTTCATGCCAAGGAGGGAAGTGACCGTCAAAAGAAAAGCAAACACAAATACACCAACACATCAGTCACGCGCGGCAACATGCTCAAAGGGAAAGGTCACAAAAAGACAACAGCACAGGGCTATACATACACCGCTCTACACCACCACAACACTACCACAATGCACCGCAGCCTAGTGCACCTCACCGAAACACCACACTCCCAGGGTTATAATCCGCACCACGTGATCCTTTCAGAAGAACGGCTGAGAATAACCATCTGTGTTGGAGGCAAGTGAAATATTTCTTAGCAATCTTGGAAACGGTAAACCGTAGTGGAGTAATCTACGGTAAACGGAACCGTAGTGGAGTAAAATTTTTAGGTGTAGTTGTACCTTTTTGTAAAGCTTTGCCAGGAAAGAGAGAGAGAGAGAGAGAGAGAGAGAGAGAGAAGAGGAGAGAGAGAGAGAGGAGAGAGAGAAGAGAGAGAGAGAGAGAGAGGCTGCAAGCGGAACTAACGCAATAGAAACGTAAGGCCTCTTCCATTTGTGCCCAAGCTGCATGAACCAGTTCTTTCAGTTCAGGGTTGGGTTCTGGGTTCAGGGTTGGGTTCGCGTGTCACAAATGGAACGCAGAAACCCCGTTTTTTGTTTACATACATACTCAGCTAGCGAGGCAATTTGAGAGAGAGAGAGAGAGAGAGAGAGAGAGAGAGAGAGAGAGAGAGAGAGAGAGAGAGAGAGAGAGAGAGAGAGAGAGAGAGAGAGAAGAGAGAGAGAGAGAGGAGAGAGAGATACCGAGAGAGAGAGAGAGAGAGAGAGAGAGAGAGAGAGAGAGAGAGAGAGAGAGAGAGAGAGAGAGAGAGAGAGAGAGAGAGAGAGAACGGATAAACGAGAGAGAGAGAGAGAGCGAGAGATAACGAGAGAGAGAGATAACGAGAGAGAGAGATACCGAGAGAGAGAGAGAGAGAGAGAGAGAGAGAGAGAGAGAGAGAGAGAGAGAGAGAGAGAGAGAGAGAGAGAGAGAGAGAGATAACGAGAGAGAGAGATAACGAGTAGAGAGAGAAGAGAGAGAGAGAGAGAGAGGAGGAGAGAGAGAGAGAGAGAGAGAGAGATGCGAGAGAGAGAGGAGAGAGAGAGAGATAACGAGAGAGGAGAGAGAGAGAGAGAGAGAGAGAGAAGAGAGAGAGAGAGAGAGAGAGAGAGAGAGAGAGAGAGAGATAACGAGAGTGAGAGATAACGAGATATATATATAACGAGAGATAACGAGAGAGAGATAACGAGAGAGATAACGAGAGATAACGAGAGAGAGAGAGATAACGAGAGAGAGAGAGAGAGAGAGAGAGAGAGAGAGAGAGAGAGAGAGAGGAGAGAGAGAGAGAGAGAGAGAGAGAGAGAGAAGAGAGAGAGATAACAAGAGAGATAACGAGAGAGATAACGAGAGATAACGAGAGAGAGAGATAACGAGAGATATAACTCAGCTAGCTGTTATGTGAAGGGATCATATCAAGTTTAAGATCGCGGGAACGCATGGCCCCCACCAGTCATGTATGCCTCTTTTATGCCGTCTGACATCCTTTCCGACTCGTGCATGCGGAAAACCCTTCACGATAAGAGCAATAGGGCCCAAGGCGACCATTGTTTGTTATGAACTGAAAACTCTACCCAAGCTACCCACCTCTCAATGTGAGTAGAGAAAGTTCACGGGTTATGCTGCGTCACTACGCGCTTTGCCTCGGACCCAGGTTTTCGTGCGCAAATGGAACGCCTGAACTCTTGGGTTCCGTGAACTGGTTCTTGAAATGTCGCAAATGGAAGAGGCCTGTAATACAAATAATGACAAATAGTGACAAACTACGGTCACAGTAGGGTCTTGGCATCCAAGCTCTCCGTAGAGATATTTTGAACATGTTGAACATTTTTGGGCTAACCACGGCCAAATCATGGGCTTCTTGAAGTTCAAACTACTTTTATAACTACGTTGAACTACGGTTAACTACGTCTAACTAAGTTTAATACGTTTAACTACGGTCCACTACGGCCAACCAACATACGGTCAACTACGTGCTTGACCGTAAAATGTGACTGACCCTTATGGATGAATGATGAAGTGTAGATATGGAGACGGGGCCATACGAGCGTATATAGCTCAGGCCCTGTAAAATACAACTAGATTAAAATAACTACACACACATATGGTGAACGAAAAACTATACAAACACATGTTCTAAGATACGCTCTCTCTCTCTCCCTACATATACAATATATATATATATATATTTTTATATATATATATATATATATATAATATATATATATATATATATATATATATATATATATAATTATATCTTATCCATTCCTCCCATTTGCTTGTTTGTTTTCCTTTAAACCTTTATTGTTTTTACTAATTGATATCAGGGTGTGTACGCTGTTTTCATTATTTATCTCCATTGTATTCCTCCCTCTGCATCTTTCTCTCCCTCTTTAATCTCTCTCTCACTTCCCTTTTCCATTATTTCCTCAGTCCCCTTGCCTCTTCCCTCCTCTCGTCTTAACTGGGTGGGCCTCGAACCCTCGGCCACTTCCTTCCCCGTAATACTAATAACCAGGCAGCCTAGTCCACGCCACCTCCACGCCCGCCCTTGCCCTATAAATATCGTCTCTGCTTCCCCTTCTAACACTTGCAATTAATTTTGATGCTCCATTGCTTCCCCGCCCTATGCCCTCCGCGTAAATGGGTTTCGATAAGTCATCATACATGAAAGACAAGCAATAGGATTTAACTCCATCTGGCCTCGCCGCGGGGATACAAGACTCAATGGCCACTATACTTGACGTGATTGTACAATACTACTTCATTGTTGTGGTGTGTTGTCACTGCCCTATTGTGTTTACTCATTTACTCCCTCTATTCTTTCCCTACTATATCTCAGCTTCCTTTTTTTTTTACTCTCTCTCTCTCTCTCTCTCTCCTCCTCTCTACTCTCTCTCTCTCTCTCTCTCTCTCTCTCTCTCTCTCTGTTAAATCTGGTTCTTCTCATTATTTATATCCTCCCTTTCCTCGTTCACTTCGACGCCTTTCTAATTCCTCATTTCTTCCATCCCTTCTCTCTGTAATTCTTTAACCATCCATTTCTCGTTGCATATCTTTCCAAAATAATGAATGTCTACACGAAAGAAAAAGAGAAAAAGTTTTCGACGCCAGTTAGTGTCAGCTCTTATAAGGTGGCGGACAGCCTGAGAAATCCTTTTTGATATCTCATTTTCCTTCTCAGTTCCCTCCATTCTTCATTCTTTCCTTAGACAATTACGTCTTTCAATGTTTTATTTCTGTCATTTTGTGCAATCTAACGTTTACCTTCTTTCCCATCCCTTCCTCCTTCCTTCTTTCCTTACTTACAGTAACGTCTTTCCTCTTTGATGATGCGAAGTTTTATCCTCGCAACAAAAGTAAAGAGTAGCTACAATGAATATGAAAATTTTACTTATGGTGTTCTCCATGTTTATGTTCAGATTCCTTAAGGACTTCCCCATATATATGTATAAACACTTTCTCCACTCTTCCTCTTTTCCATACCCTTCCCCTCTGTTCTTTCTTTAATTCCTGCTCCCTCTTTTTCCATCACCCATCTTCCCCCTCTTAGATCCCTTCTCGTTCCTTTCCGCCCTCCGTTACTCACCACGTCTCTTCCCTTCACGAATAAAAAATATCACAAAAATGACCACGTGGAGTAAAATCAGTAACTTTGTCTGCATCATTACTTGGATGGTTTCAAGGACGGTTGATATAGATTTCTGCAAGACAACGAATGTATACAAATAACATTCCATGAGCCCGTCAGTCCCACACACACAACTGTGATAACAATGCTTCACGGTGCATCGCCAGCAATCATTCACTCTCTTTATGCAAGCTGTAAGCATCACCATGAATGCCGCTATGTTAATTAGAACATCAACATAGTAATTACTAAAAGAACATTAAAGGAAATTCATGTACAGAAGCGCAACCACATAAAAGTACTGGGGGGAAACAGCTCGAGCATCCATCCCCATATCTCATATCTTGTCTGTATGTATGTCGGCTATCAGACGGTGTCTCTCTCAGCTTCTCTTCATTAAATGTCTTTTTCATTTTCCCGATGAACACAACTGTATGAGCACCTGCACTATCTGCTTTCTCCTGCTTGAGTTGAGATCGGATATCAGGGGTGCGCTCAGTAGGGCAATACGTACGGTACGTATTTTGAATTCACCGTACTTTTTGCTTTACGTATTGCTCTCTCGCAAACCTACTCGAGGAGGTGGTTTGCCACTGGGTTGCCAGCTCGCGCCACAATAAGGTATGTAAACAAAGGATAAAGAATGCCTTTCCTCTTCTCTCTCCTCTTGCCTCTGTGGAATAACGAGGCGTCCAGTAGGATAATGCGTCTACCTTCCAATCTGCGCATGCGCCAGAGGACTGTGCTCTCGTGTCGAGCGATGCCATAGCAGCGCGCTAGATGTACGATGTTTCCTTTTCATTTCATCCATCCTGCCGCGTGGAGAGATAAGAGCTTCCCAGGTCGTGCCTCACCCCATGGCCAGAGTCGCATAGAACTCGAGCACCTTATAGCGTATTTTCGCGACCGCTCTGGCCCGGTCTGGACTGGGCTAGGTCCCGGGCGGTCACTGTTTCTGCGAGGCAGTCTAGAACGGGCTAGCCCAGTCCAGTCCGGTCCGACCCACATACCAGGACCACCTTGGACCAGTGTGGGGAGAACTGGTGCATGCGCACTACAGTCAGCGGGGAAGGCGACCAGGAGCTTCTCGTGCTGCTGATAAAACATGAAACACAATGATGGCCGACCATAAGACTAAAGTATCACAGGCGTGGTAGTTGTAAAGTCTTCAGCACAGGTTAAAAGGCGGACGACAAAAAGGATATTGACAAGATGGACGCCTGCCGCCTCCACAGTTCTTCCCTACCGCCCCTCGATCCCCCAGCCATGGAACGACAATGGGACGGCCAGTCTCGATGTATTTTCCGACCATCACCACCCTGACCCGGCCGGACTGGACGAACCAGCGGTGACGTCACGAATGCGCTTTACTCCCCCCCCCCCCCCCCCCTCCCCGCCTTTCCTTACTTATTTATCACAAAGTATACTGCTTTATAAGCTATTAACCAGGAAGTGTGCGGTACTGTGGTTGCTGGAGGTAGCTACTGGAGGAGACAGGAGAGAAGAGATTGCCGTATAAATGCCCTGTCACGCGCAGATGGAAGATAGACATACTTGGACACCTCGTCCTGCCACATGGTATAACGAGGCGTGCAAATATAATCATGTGTCTATCTTCCATCTGCGCATGCGCCAGAGAACTATGTTTACTTTTCATTTCATCCATCCTGCCGCGTGGAGAGGTAAGAGGATCCCAGGTCGTGCCTCACCCCAACCTTGCCTCACCCCATGGCCGGAGTCGGACAGAACTCGAGGCACTACCTCACCCCCCCCCCCTCCCCGCCTTTCCTTACTTATTTACCACATAATACTGCTTTACAAGCTATTAACCAGGACGTGTGCGGTACTGTGGTTGCTGGAGGTAGCTACTAGAGGAGACAGGAGAGAAGAGATTGCCGTATAAAGGCCCTGTCACGCGATGCTTTTTTACACCCAGGGCGGTGATCAGGCGAGGGGTGGGTACACAGAGTGACATATGAGGCGCGTCTTGTCAAAACCCCGGGGATATTCGGGGGAAAAGTTTACTTTCCAGAGTAATTTCCCCCTTACCAAAAACGTTTATCAACATAAAAGATATACTGTTATCTTCGGAAATGTTTGTTCTTTATTCAATTAGTGCCCGGTATGGGTATGTCAAAAAAAAATGAGAGCGGTAACTCTTACAATTTGTATTTATTTTACACTTTGTTACCCGCTATCTCAGTTAATTATTGACGGAGTGTTCATTTTTACTGGGCATATCATTGACATTATCCACTATATCACACTATATGATATTATCCACGCAATTTTATTAGCTTTCCATTGCTATATTTCGTTATCTGATAAATTAATTAGAACCATGCATAAATTAGCGTTAAATAAATAAATAAAATCATCAATCGGGTAATTTTCTCGATTGATGAGGTTACTTATTTAGTTAACGCTAAGTTATACATGGTGCTAATTCATTTATCAGAAAACAAAATATATGAGTAAATAAATAACATCATCAATCGAGAAAATTACCCGATTGATGATTTTATTCATTTATTTAACGCTAATTTATGCATGGTTCTAATTAATTTATCAGATAACAAAATATAGCAATGGAAAGCTAATAAAATTGCGCTTCTATTGATACCCTTCATGATAAAAGTTGACTCGCAAAGTTTTAAATGGCGAAGAGTTGAAGTGAATATTAAGTTCATGCATATTTCTTCAGAGTCTCGTAATGGCATTTCTTTACCGTGTTTTACTGTTTTTTATTTGATAATATTATAGAACAAACATTTACGAAGAGTACAGTATATCATATATACTGATAAACCAGTCTATATGATGCGTATATATATATATATATATATATATATATATATATATATATATATATATATATTATATATATATATATATATATATATATATACTAGCCGCAAAGCCGCCCTCCGGGCGAACTTTTTGGCTAGCTCCTGCGGAGGGCTATTGGTGGGCCTTCGGCCCACAACCTGTGTTTGGTGGGCCTTCGGCCCACCAAACACAGCTTTCTGGAGAGTGTGTACCAAACATAGACTCTCCAGATAGCCCCTTCTAACTTTCCTGAAATCATGGCTGTAGAAATGTATGTATTAACGCCTTACCCATCACCCCCCACCCATTCACTCACCCATTACCCATCACCCCCCACCCATTCACTCACCCATTACCCATCACCACACACCCATTCACTCACCCATTACCCATCACCCCCCACCTATTCCCTCACCCATTCACTCACCCATCACCCCACACCCATTACCCATCACCCCACCCATTCACTCACCCATTACCCATCACCCTACATCAAGGTTTCCTCAATTCTCGCAACCCACATTTTTTTTCTCACAATTCTCGCTAATAGGCTGCTAAAAGAAAAAGAAAAAGAAAGTGATCGGATCATCTCATACGTGGGCTTAAAAGTTGCCCCTGGTCGAGCTGGTTCCAAAACTGTGCCATATGATGGTATTGGGGCACGGGGGGCGGCACCTATCGCGGACACACACACACACACACACACACACTTTCGCTTATATTATTATATATATATATATATATGAATCCGAGCGGCCCTCCGACTTCAGGGCAAGCTCAGGCCCATGTGCAACAGGCAGATATTCCGTGCGCAATCCAGGTATACAGTGGTCTATGGGCAATCTCTTCTCTCCTGTCTCCTCCAGTAGCTACCTCCAGCAACCACAGTACCGCACACGTCCTGGTTAATAGCTTATACAGCAGTATTTTGTGATAGATAAGTAAGGAAAGGCGGGGGGGGGGGGGGGGGGTAGTGCCTCGAGTTCTATGCGACTCCGGCCATGGGATGAGGTAAGAAGCGCATTTTCGCGGCCGCTCTGGCCAAAGCCGTCTGTATGTAAAGGCCTGCGCCTCAGATTGATGACGTCACGGACGGCGTCTGTACGAGGCCACCGAGATGACAAGTTTACCTACCTAATTATATGTTTATCAGTATAAAAGATATATTGTTATCTTCGGAAATGTGTTGTTCTATAATATTATCAAATAAAAACCCGTAAAACACATTAAAGAAATGCCATTATGAGACTCTCAAGAAATACACATGAACTTAAACTCTTCGCCATTTAATATTTTTCTCGAAAACATTTTACATGGAGAATATCAATAGAAGCGGAATTTAATTCGCTTTCCATTGCTATATTTTGTTTTCTGATAAATGAATTAGCAGCATGCATAAATTAGCGCTAACTAAATACATAACATCATGAAATCGGGTAATTTCGTACCTAATATATGTTTATCAGTATAAAAGATATATTGTTATCTTCGGAAATGTTTGTTCTATAATATTATCAAATAAAAAACCGTAAAACAGACTAAAGAAAGGCCATTATGAGACTCACAAGAAATATGTATGAACTTTAACTCTTCGCCATTTAATATTTTGCTCAAAAACATTTTACAAGGAAAATATCAATAGAAGCGGAATTTAATTAGGCTTTCCTTTTGCTATTTTTCTTTTTCTGAAATGAATTAAAAAACCATACATAAAAGCTTTAACTAACAAAAAAGGGGAAATTCATAAAAATCGGGAAATTTTTTTCCGTTTGAGGAGTTATTTTTTTTAGTTAACGCTAATGTATGTAGGGTTTTCTAATTCATTTAGCAAAAAAACAAAATATATCAATGGAAAATTTAAATTAAATTCCGTTTTCTTTTGGGGAATTTTTCCCCCCAATGTAAAATTTTTTCGAAAAAAATTTTTAAATGGGGGAAATTTAAAGTTCATGCATTTTTCTTGGAGTCTCAAAAATGGCATGTCTTTGGGGTTTTTTTACGGGTTTTTATTGATAATATTATAGAACAAACTTTTCCCCAAAGATAACATTATATCTTTTACCGCCCGAAACAAAACCTCACAGCTGAAAGCTGGGCCCCCTAGGGGGGATTTTCGCGGACGGGAACCCCTGCTACTGCCCGTCAGGGCCCATTCCCGCCCCCCGGGCCGCGGGTTTTACTTACGACGGCTTTGCTCTGGCCCGGTCGGGGGACTGGGCTAGCCCCGGGCGGCCACTTTTTTTTTTTGCGGGGCCCATTTTTAGGCCCCAACTGGGGCCGGGGGCCCTTGACCCAAGTAGCGGACCGGGTTTGGGAACCATTTGGGGAGAACGGCGCATGCCACTACGGGCCCGGGCGGGGAAGGGCGACCAGGAGCTTCTCGGGGCTGCTGAAAAGACATAAACCACCTAAAGGGGCCGGGAACCATAAGACAAAAAAGAAATCACAGGGCTTTGGTAGTTTTTAAAGCCTTCAGCACGGGTTTAAAAAAAGGGGGGGAGGGAAAAAAAGGGTTTTGGGCCCAAATGGAGCCTCCCGGGGCCTTCCCACTTTTCCCCCCGGGATTTTTCGCGGAAACTGAACAAACGAACGGGTTAGTTCGGGCACTTGATCCAAATCTTAAAGGAGCACATAAATCGGGGTGCACCAAGCAGCATAAAGGCCAGGGGGCATTGTCCGGGGGCCCCAATCCCCCAAACAAGGGAAAAACCGTATTGCCCCCTGTACTGAATGGCAGATTGGTCCTGGAACGGGGATGGCCGTGTGGCTTTTAAGGCCCCAAAACCCTAGACCCCCACACGCCCTTTCAGCAAAAGGGGCCCCGGAACCCTCACCGGTGTACCGCAAAAAAAAAAGCCGATTTTAAACCGGGCAAGGGCTATCCATCTCTTTGGTAAAAAACCATCACCGGGAAAAACACCCCCGGATGGAAACAGTATCAAGCCCTAAAAACTAATGGGAAAATTGGGTTAATCAAAAACGCAAAGGGACTCCCCAAACCGGCTGTTTCCCGGGGTTTTTCAGGGGGGGGGGAACCAACCGTGGACCCCTAAAATTAAAAGGGAGGGGGAAAAAGGAAGATAAAGATTAGTATACCAAATTGCGTGCCTGTGTGCGTGGGGTTTGGGGTTGCCCAACCTTTCAACGTGTACCCCGTAAATTTAAAAAAAATGCTTACACCGAGCAGAAAAATTTTAAAACCCGTCTTTGTCGGTGGTAACCCCCCCGGTAAACCCCGCCCACCCCGTGTGGGGGGGTGGGGAAAGGGGTTTCCCGCGGGGGGGGCCCCCTCTCCCTTAGGACGAGAAAGCGGTTCAGAAAAAGAAAAGCAAGAGAGGGGGGAAAAAATGTCCCCAAATCCGCAAAACCCTGAACACCGGATTAGGGGGAGTGACGTCCCCCCCTTTTTGCCCCACCATTACGGTGAGGGAAGTGCCTTTTACTCTTGCGGTGGACGGGGATACAGCTACAGGCTGTCCCCCCCGCAGCTCAACCCGCGGGAGGAAATTTCTCTCCCGTCGCCAAGATTTGACGTTCCCCCCAGCTTTTACCCCATGGGGGTTAAACCTTTCCCCCCCAGCGTATCCCAAGGGCCACGTTATAAAAAACCTGTGTGTTCCAAACACAGCCACTGGCGTTGCAAATGGACTCCGAAGAGCACTCGTTTCCTCGGAGACATAGCTGCAAGAGCAACTAAGCCCTCCCAGCAGGCTGACAAGGCCCCCTAGCAAGAGAGTCATAGTTACTCCCGCCTGGAGACACTGTGCGTAGTACAGAAACATAGTCCTCTGGCGCATGCGCAGATGGAAGATAGACACATCATTATACCATGTTGCAGGACGAGGTGTCCAAGTATGTCTATCTTCCATCTGCGCGTGACAGGGCCTTTATACGGCAATCTCTTCTCTCCTGTCTCCTCCAGTAGCTACCTCCAGCAACCACAGTACCGCACACGTCCAGGGCAGACATTCAGAAAGAGTTAAAGGGCACAGTGTTTAGCTTAACTAACTTCCTCTATTTGTACAACCCGGAAGTCGCGGGGATTCTAGTACGAGATATGGCAGTGGCGCTACGGTGTCACTATGGTGATCTTTTTCCGCTTGTAATTCTCTCTATTCGTAACTGGTCTTTCTGCCATTTGGGGGAAGCAACCATCCCGGGAGGCGGGCCCACAAACCCCGGCTAACACCCGATACCCATCACGGGCTGGATGGACAAGGGCTTGGGTTTTATTAAGGAAAAGGGAGCCTTTAACCTTCAGTCTGATGCGGGGGCGGTTAGTGGCAGCTACCCGCCGGGCTGGTGAAGCGAGGTGGTCTCGGTCAGGGTCTCGGTGAGGTGCCGCCGTTCACCACTGGCCATCACCCCATAATAAACTCACCACGAGTGTAGGAGATAGGTTAAGGCTAATTTCTTTTGATACTTGCCCTGTTCAGTTCTTGAGTCAGGAAAACATCATAATACTCAATTTATGAGTATTTTATGTATATTGCGTGCTCTAAACTGCCTAGAGGCAGTTGCCTGGTTATGACAGCTCAACGTCTTTAAATACGTCAACAATCTCCCCGCAGAATGCCAAAAGTTGCCCAAAACAGCTGTTGGAAGTCGCTAGGTCGTGAAGACCGGAAGTTAGCCTCTCTGAATGTAGCCCCTGGTTAATAGCTTATAAAGCAGTATACTTTGTGATAAATAAGTAAGGAAAGGCGGGGGGGGGGAGGTGCTCGAGTTCTATGCGACTCCGGCCACGGCCTTCTTGCTCCGGCCATGGGGTGAGGCACGACCTGGGAAGCTCTTACCTCTCCACGCGGCAGGATGGATGAAATGAAAAGGAAACATCGTACATCTAGCGCGCTGCTATGGCATCGCTCGACACGAGATCACAGTCCTCTGGCGCATGCGCAGATTGGAAGGTAGACGCATTATCCTAGTGGCCGCCTCGTTATACCACAGGTGTCGCGTGGGCAAGTGTCTGTTTACGAAAAGCAGTCCGTTTACTAACAAAGGCAAAGAAAACGGGTGTTGAGGGGAATACTTACTAATATTGACTTGATCAACAAAGGCATGTCCAGGTGTCCTACGACAACAAACCCGTCTTTATTTATCAACAAAATGGGGGGGGGGGGGCACGAAGTGGAACACTCGCCGACGTCGGTGAGAATTCCTATCGGCGACAGTTATAGGTATGGTTTTGAGCATATATGCATATGAGCATGAGGCATTCAATTTCGTACAGAAATGTCCTGTGAGCAGGAGATGGGGCCTTAACCACTTGAATGCCTCATATATGCCTCACTTGGCCAATTGAAGGCCTCATACATCATATATGCTCAAAACCATACCTATAACTGTCGCCAATAGGAATTCTCGCCGACGTCGGCGAGTGTTCCACTTCGTGGCCCCCCCCCCCTTTGTTTATAAATATAGACGGGTTTGTTGTCGTAGGACACCTGGACATGCCTTTGTTGATCAAGTCAATATTAGTAAAGTATTCCCTCAACGCCCGTTTTCTTTGCCTTTGTTAGTAAACGGACTGCTTTTCGTAAACAGACACTTGCCCACGCGACACCGGCTTGCCTTTCGTCACGCCCCTTAACCCGGGAGCTGCGGGGAGACTCTTAAGAGTTCCCTCCGGCGGACTGCGGGAAGACTCTTAAGAGCAGAGCTTTTGAACGCGTACCAAAAAACCGCGTCGTTTATAGGCAGGCGGCTAAAAATTTGGTGTGGGTATAGTACTACATGTCAACTCTCGACACCACCACCGATACATTTTTTCTGTGGTACTTCACATGTGTCTAAAATGCAATGTCTGCTTTTATAAAAATGCAATTCTGAAAATCCATTTATACGTACGACATACGCATGTCTCACTTTCTCTCTCTCTCTCCATTCCTGACTCATGTTATTGTAGACCTCTTTGGGGGCAACGAACACCAGACACCTCCTAGACATAAGGTTCAAAATCCCCAAAACATCCATACGCTGGGGCGCCTCCAGAATTATCACACAACTGCATATGGTTACTGCCTTCACTCTCCACGACTGACTCCTTGTCCCTCTAACGCGGTAACCCACCCCCTCCTCCCTTCTCGTTCTATCCCCTGGGCGCGTGAAAATTCGGCAGGGAAAATCTCGCCGCTCGATAAAAATCTAGCTGCGCGGTGCCATTCGCTCCACATTTTTCAACTACGGACGTTTTCCCCCACCCCCCCCCCAGACTTTTTTGGGGGGTCAAATATATATGGGCCCATGCCCCGCAAACCTTCCCCACACGCTGATGTACTTTTTATCGAAATTGGCAATGGGTCCCAAAATCATCATACATGCGCACAGTATGACCCTGAAAAACACCCTGTGCGCACGTCTTAGGTTAATCCCTCCTCTCTTCCCCATATCTGATTGGCTCATTTTCGTTCCTCCTCTCCTCCCTCCATCATGATTGGCTGTGACCTCCTCATATCCTCCTTTATTTGACCTAATTGACTGTCTTCTGGTTTTAACTTGGTTTCAGTTTTGCCATGTCTAGGGAAAGGTCCCTAAGGAAGACCTAGAATGGTTTACGGAAACGTTGCCAGGTTTAGGGAAGAAAATTAAAAGTTTGCCAAAATCTTGGGCATTATCGACAAATTTAGTGTATTGCACACACACACACACAAACACACACACACACACACACACACACACGTATACAGCCAGTCAACCACACACACACCGCTCCTGTGGTTCAATTGTTATGGTGGTCAATAACTTATTGTACTTATAGTTACCGTGGTAGGATTTGTTGGAAGGTAGCGGTGTGGTAGGCCTGAGCGGTGGAGTGGCGAAACGCACGTGGCGCGTGCGTGGCGTGTGGTCAAAGCACGCCCTTCTGGACGTGCCTGGTCGTGTAGCCTTAATTTGTGTGTGTGTGTGGGAGGATGACTACACTCGTCTTGTAGTTTTTGTGTATATGCTTAACCTAGTCCCCCGGGGTGTTTGGCATCCCAAATTTCTGTAAATGCTCATAATTGCTAGCTGCTGACAGCTTGATTATTTCTCTTCGTCCCAGTACTCACTCCCTGGGAGTACTGGTACTCGAGCCACAAAGGGCGCTGCTATTAGCTTCCGAGGACCTCACGCACTCCCATGTCCACAACTCAGCCAGTTTTTCTTTCATGATAGCTGGGGCTACATTCAGAGAGGCTTACTTCCGGTCTGCACGACCTAGCGACTTCCAACAGCTGTTCTGGGCGACTTTTGGCATTCCGCAGGCACATTGATGACGTACTAAAAGACGTTGAGCTGTCAAAATCACGCAACTGCCTCCAGGCAGTTGTAGAGCACGCAATATACATAAAAATACTCATAAATTGAGTATATATGATGTTTTCTGACTCAAGAACTGAACAGGGCAAGTATACAAATGAAATTAGGCCATATTACAATGCCATCCGCTCGTGATGAGTTTGTTATGAGGTGATGAGCCGAGTGGCGAACGGTGGCATCTGACCATGACTCACCACACGGCTCTACGACAGACAAGGTATTTTCCTCCTCATCCTTCTTCCTCTTACCCTTTATTCTTCCCTTCTTCCTCTACCTAATTCCTCCTGCTTCATCACCACTACTACTACTACTACTAATACTACTACCACTACCATTACTGCTGCTACTACTACTATAGCCGTGCTTTTGTCGTCCAAGCATCGTCTTGGTACGAAAACCGTTTTTTCTCGCAATTCGAGAGAACTGGAACCCAAAATGCCAGGGGTCGCTGGCAGTTTTAACTCACTTTTTTGATAATAAGTTGGTCTACTGGAAAACAAAATATGAGCTTATTCCACTGCACTTAAAACACAAAAGTATAATATTAAGAACGATTTTCTTCTATATGTATATTGTATAGAAGCCTGATTCTGTAAAACATTGTATGTAACCAAATAACCAAGCAGGTTATAGTTGAGGAGGCGAGGTAAATGCTACTCTATGATATTATATAGTCAATAACGAATGTTTAGAAGTTATCTATACCTAGGCAGTCATATTTTCCTGTTATTATTGTGTATCAATCAGATAGAAAGCCTGGAAGTGCAATGAGTCGACGCGTGAAGTCGTAATGTTTTGATTCAATCGCCCCGCCACAATCTCCCCCCCCACCACACCCCGCCGCGGCGTGTCGCCTCCACAATTATAACCTACATTGTCGCAGCAACAAGCCGATTTCGGCATTCTTTATTCTTCGTTTTTCCAAGGCATTGCTTATTGTATTTTGACAAGCGTTTGCCAGACGCATAGCATTTACTGCTTAAAAGAAAAAAAAAAANCTAATGGCCTAATATGATGGGAAATTCCGCGCCAAACTGTCCATGAGGGCGCCAGGGCGCACCATCGCGGACAGACAGACACACACACACACACACTTTCGCTTATATTATTATAGATACTGTGTATAAGAAATATTGAAAGAGTACCAATAACTAATAATGCTTCCAATATCGCATACAAAGGTAGTGTTGTCCCAAACTGTGTCATTATATCTGACATTTATGCAGATATTCCCTTGTCTTATTCTTGTATGGGTAACTGAACTCTGTTGTTGTCTATGCTATGGTCGACCTCGTCTATGTGCGTCATGTTACTTATCAAGGGATTAACACGAAGAATATGATATGATAAGAACGGAAACGAAAAACATGTTCATCATAATCATAAAACCAGTACCACCTCTGCACCAGAGTGTGCCCCAGAGGTCACACCAGAGTGTGCAGTGTGTGTGTGTGTGTGTGTGTGTGTGTGTGTGTGTATGTGTGTCTGTGTGTGTGTGTGGGTGTGGGTGTGTGGGTGTGTGTGTGTGTATCGAACCAGAGCAATGAAAAAAATCAGAGCTTAAAAATAAACTTATATTTTGTGAAGGAGTATGAGGGAGTGAAAAAGAGAGCGACAGAGAGGCAGGGAGTGAAGGCAAGAGAGAGAGAGAGAGAGAGAGAGAGAGAGGCAGGGAGTTGGGCAAGGGGAAAAGAGGAAAGGATTGCCAGTGTTACCATATATTCTGGTGCAGAGGCGCACATGACAACACATGACGACACCTGTCACCATAATCTCTACTCTTATCTTTATCTTTGTGTCCCTTATCACTGTATTCGATAAGACAGTCTGCATCATCGAGTCAACACTGCGTCGCACCTCAACACGTTGCTGTCCTATACGTATATTTTTCATATTGTTTTAATTCCCTTGATCTTGTACTCCTTATTTTCTATAATATTTTTGTATGTATGTATGTATTATAATTTTTTTTTGTTATAGTGTTATTTTTTTTTTTTTACTATTATTATTATCATGATGATTTTTATTGATATCTTCAGTATTATCATTGTCAATATTATTACCATTATATTTATAATTGCCATTATCTTATCTATCGTCATTATCTTATTATAATTGTTGTTATTATTGTTTTTATTATAATCATTATTACTATTATCATTATTATTATTTTAAGTATAATTTGTATTAAGAAAAACACTATAGATGCTCATGCGTTTTGCTTGTTACAGTCCCAGCGTTCGATCCCTCCCGCTGGCGCTTGTGATCGTCCTGGCGCGGTGGTTATTTGTGTGGCCAATAACCCTGTCGCTGTGTACGTGCTAGTGGTCGAGAGGCGATCTTGGCACAACGGGAATATCCTGGTGTGTCACTGGGCATGCCCTCTAGGATCGAGCCCCGCCTAAGGCTAGAGATATTTCGCTGACAAAACTGAGTTAGTCCCCCTTGAGTAAGGGGATGGGGTGTGTGTGGTGTGTAGTGTCACAGCTTTACCCAAAGATCGGTCATTATGAGCACTAAGGAAATAGAACATAAGAAAATAAGGAAGCTACAAGAGGCCGTGAGGCTTACATGAGGTAGTTCCTGTCACCTAACACTACCTACATCCACTTTTCATCCCCATCCATGAACCTATCCACCCCTCTTTAAAGCTCCCTAATGACTCCGCACTAACTACCTGTCTACTGAGACCATTCCAGTCATTCACCACCCTATTTGTGAACCCGTTTTTCCCTATTTCCTTTCTAAATCTACGCTTTTCCAGCTTGAATCCGTTACTTCTTGTTCTACCCTGCTTAAAAGCCGTAAGAACTTTTCCTACCTCTCCTATATTAAATCCCTTTATTAAATCCTTTTATCCACTTAAAAACTTCCATCAGATCACCCCTTACATCACCCTACATCAAGGTTTCCTCAATTCTCGCAACCCACTTTTTTTTCACAATTCTCGGTAATAGGCTGCTAAAGAAAAGAAAAAAAAGTGATCGGATCATCCTATAAGTGGGCTTAAAACCTTCCCCTGGTCAATTCGGTTCCAAAACTGTGCCATATGATGGGATTCCGCCACGGGGGGCGGAACCTATACCACACACACACACACACACACAGACAGACACACTATCGCTTATATTATTATAGATATATATATTCATATATATTTATTCATATATATATATATATATATACATACTATATATAATATTATATATATATATATATATATATATATATATATATATATATAATATATATATATATATATATATGTATATATATATATATATATATATATATATATATATGTATAAATTGTATATATATATATACTAGTGATGGACCGAATGTCTATTTTCCGTATTCGCGAATGCGAATGCGAATGCGAATATTTGGTTTTAATATTCGCGAATGCGAATGCAAATTGCGAATATTACATAACATTTCCAGTAATACACTATTTTTGATATCATACAGGTAACTGAAATATTTTGTATGTATTGTAAGAGTTCAGCCATAAAAAAATGAATGTCTAAACAAAATTCCATTCAATGTTCTATGTTTCCAGGCTGCAGGACGAGGACCCACTTTTACACGAATACTTACATGATAATTTCTTATATGAATAATCATTATTGCAAAGTATACAGTGTGCAATATCACTAGAGATAATCTCGAAATAATCCCAATCCACGCTGGTGTCACTGGCCGTCATTACGCAGTAGGTTACTGCAACACTGTTCTCTTTCAAAGAAAGTTGATTTTGCTCGTGGGCGACAGAGAAGATGCTTAATTACTGCAGTATAGCGCACGAATCAATGAGTTGAGTTCAGTAACATTGACCTTGAGAGTAGCGGCTGCTATACTCTGTTAAAGGGTAGAAGAGGGAGTTAGTGTTCAAGGGACTATGGTCTTGGCTATCAGTACGCCTCCTCACCCCATTCTTGTAACTAACGCTCGGCTAAACTTTAAATTATTTATATGTTTGCTTGTGTAATATTATGTTCACTTGTTATTTTTTTCTTTTTTTTGTAAGTTTATTGATTTGGGCAAAACATTCGCATATTCGCAAACGACTACGAGTGGGAGTGCGAATGTGAATGCGAATGCGAATATCGAAAAAACATGCGAATATTCGCAATAGACTACCTTAGTGAGCTCGATCTGTCATCTGGTGGCCGTCTGGGAGCTAGAATATCGGAGCTAGAATATCGGGTCTCGGGGTGTCGGGCTCGACTTATTTTCTATTATTCCCTACCAAACCAGCTACAATTAAGTGTTGTCATGGTCAACATAGGCTTATGCAAAATGGAAATATACGAGTTTTACATTATTCATGGCGTTATAATGAGGATTGTTGGGAAAATAGAAGCATTCGATCGATTACTGCAAAGGAATGCTTCAAGGCGGGTGCATGGGTTAATATTACCTCCATGTATGCAAAGAGAAGGTAATATTAACCCATGCACCCGCCTTGAAGCATTCCTTTACAGTATTTAGAAGAATGTTGTAGGACACCTGTGATCGAATGCTTCTATTTTGCCAACAACCCTCATTATAGCGCCATGAATAATGTAAAACTCGTATATTTCCATTTTGCATAAGCCTATGTTGACCATGACAACACTTAATTGTAGCTGGTTTGGTAGGGAATAAAAGAAAATAAGTCGAGCCCGACACCCCGAGACCCTACATTCTAGCTCCGCGTATAGTTCCCAGACGGCCACCAGATGACAGATCGAGCTCACTAAGGTATAGAGCGGCAGCCAGGGGCCTTCAGCCTAGAGGAGAAGGATACCAATATTGGAGTATGTGGACATCTCAGGTGTAGCGTGGGATGTCTTGAAATGGCCGTCTGCCGGGTAGCCTACCACTGGTTGCGTGTGACCCCTGGGGGCCCTTAAAGTGGCCTTTTTTTCGGGCTAGCATAGATATTTGAGATACCACATAAAACCAACTTTACATGGCCAAGTACATCCCCCAGAGTGTAAAATGACCAATGCCAGACGAATAGCCCGCTGTTTTGGCCCTGCCAGACGGGCCAAAAAGGGCCAAAATTTCGAGCTAGCATAGATATTGAAGATACCGATCGGAACCACTTTTACAGGAATAATTACATTCCCTAGAGTAGGAAATGACCCATGCCAGACAAATATTCCTCTGCAATGGTGCCGCCAGAAGCCCTTAAAGTGAGCCCCACGACCCCCGCCACTCATTTAGGCTAGCACAAACATTGAAGATACCGAATGGAACCAACTTAGATTGAATGAATACATTCCCCAGAGTAGGAAATGACCCATACCAGACAAATATTCCTCTGCAATGGTGCCGCCAGAAGCCCTTAAAGTGAGCACCACGACCCCCGCCACTCATCTAGGCTAGCACAAACATTGAAGATACCGAATGGAACCAACTTAGATTGAATGAATACATTCCCCAGAGTAGGAAATGACCCATACCAGACAAATATTCCTCTGCAATGGTGCCGCCAGAAGCCCTTAAAGTGAGCCCCACGACCCCCGCCACTCATCTAGACTAGCACACACTGAAGATACCGCACATAAACAATTGCAAATTAACAAGTAGCTTTCCCCGAGTGTAAAATGGCAGATGCGAAACAAATTATTGAAAATAGCCATTGTCTTGCCCTTTCCTCAAATGTGTCTCAAAATTTAAATGATCCTTGTCTTGTCCTCAAATTGGGTCGGGCTCCGACCCCCGCGAAATACATGCCTAGGCATGGCAAAACATGGAGAGCACCAGATAAATATTAGTAAGATGGTATGTAATAACTAGGAACCACAGTTTTTCATCCGAAAAAATGTATTGACCAGAAATATGAACTTCCAACGAGACTTAAAACCTTCACAGAATTACCTTCACACGGTGACTAGTACTGAAATTATTTTAATTGCACATAATTTACAGAACAAGAGTAATGACACTAGAAGGTATAGTTATGTTTTAGGTAAAGTTTGGTTAGTTTAGATTGAATTAGTTTAGGTAAAGACTATATCAAATTAAGCTATTCAAGGTTATTTTATATTTTTATACAATAGGTTAGGCTATTTTTAGAGTTTCTTCACAATTCCACACAACTTCGATTCCTTAACAAACTTATGGCAGAATAAACTTTGAAAGGCTTTTACTTTCTGTAAACGTTCTATTATCCATTTCTTCACAAAAAAAAATCACACATTTGGAACGAGGATAAAGAAACTGCATGGGAGAGATATAGCCTATAGTTTCAATAGTTTCTGTGGCGGTCACCAAACGGAAAAGATCCCTCACTTTTAGCAAAACAAAATCACTTGCTTTTAGATATTATATTTATAATATGTTAAAGTATTATCCTATATGAAAATATTCAGTAATGAAATAGTAAGCGACAGGAAGCTTGCCACGCGAGGAATGTACAAAATGAATGCCTGAAATTTCTATCATTCAACTTTACTCTTATAAGTGACATTTGTGAAGTTGTATGATGCCGTGGCACATTTGGTTTGTTAGGCATGTTTAACTTGTGGTGAATATGTCGAGAGTAGTTAGCGCCAGTCTGCAAACAATATCCAATTTTTTGGTGTGTTATTAGTATGGAGCTGCAAGACATATATTTGATTTTATTACTACCATTTACCTACTACCTTCATATCTATCTAACTAGGTGGGAACACAAAACTTTGGATTACCCTACCCTACTACCTAG
>JACEEZ010014483.1:187500-237500 GCA_016584305.1 Chionoecetes opilio
TCTCTCTCTTTCTCTCTCTCTCCTTCTCTCTCTCTCTCTGACGAAATTTTATTGATAAACTTGCGGTCAAGTCGGCTTGAGAAGGGAACACTTGATGACGGTTTGTCCGGTTTGTCCTAGGGGACAAGTTGGACAAGGGACAAGATGACTTCATTACGGTATGACCTGATACCCAATTGACTTGTGTTTTTATGACATGGGACGCAAATGTCTTGTGGGTCAAATGACTTCATTCACAATCGCCTCATTACCATATGACATGTAACCACTATATGTATATCTTTCTGGGTTTACCGTGAGATCCAAGTACAGCTAAGCACTTTGTTAGCTTAAGCAATTAAGAAGCGCAGAACAATAGGATCTATGTCAGCCTGTTGTGGCTAGCATTATTGTCAACGTCAGACGGGGCCGAAAGGAAGAAACGGCGAGAGCAAGGAGCAGAAGGGCGTGAACGAAAGGGGAGAACACCTCGGACCACGATACCAACAAGACGCTCATCTCACGAGCTCCGCCGACACTCACTGGCTGGTTCACTACATTTTGGTTGTAATAAATCTAAGTTCCTTATTGGACTTATAAATAAATGAGTACCCACGAGAAGTACCATTTTAACTTAGCCCAAACAAGTCTCTACAATTACCCAGACTTATAGGGGTGGAGAGGAGGAAATAAGTAAAAATACAGTGCAAAGATAGATAGTAAATAAGAGTAGTAAATAAGTAAGTAAATAAAAGATAGTAAGATAGTAAATAAAAGATAGCAAATAAAATATAGTGGATTCAAGATGGCATAGAAAATATATAAAAAGGTAGCTAGATGGTTAAAAATAATTATTAAATGCAGCATGAAGAGTCAAACAAAAAAGTAAAAAAAGTAGCTAGATCGGAAATAAATGTATCAGGAAGAGTTACAGGTATTATTTTTCTTACCACGTAATATCAACAAATAACATAATAACCTGACAAAATAAATAACACGTGCCAGAGAGAAGCTAAACAACGCACCACTACCGGATAATAATATCAATGTTATTGATGTCGTTATTAATATTATTATCATTATTAATATTGCTAATATATTTTATAATTATATCATTATAATTGTCATTATTTTCATTAGGTATTATTTTATTGAAACGAGAAAGGTTTCCTCTCTATCTTCCTCTTTTCCCTAGCGTGTATTATCCACCCGGACGGCAAATTTGAGGAGGCAAGGAAATGTGTGGAAATTTAAAGGGGAAAGGAGAAGAGAGAGAGAAGAGAGAAGGGAAAAGGGGGAGAGAGAGAGAGGAGAGAGAGGGAGAGAGAGGAGAGAGAGAGAGAGAAGAAGAGAGAGAGAGAGAGAAGGAGAGAGAAGGGGGAGAGAGGGGAGAGAGAGAGAGAGAAAAAGAGGGAGAGAGAGAAGAGAGGAGAGAAGAGAGAGAAGAGAGAGAGAGAGAGAGAGGAGAGGGGGAGAGAAAAGAGGGGGGGGAAGAAGGGGAGAAAAGGAGAAATAGGTGGGGTGGGTAATCTAGGGGGGGAATACCATCCCTCCCTCCTGGGGACAATTTTTTGGTTTAAAAGTGAAAATTTTAAAATTTTCCCTTTTTCTTCTCCTCTTTTTCTTTTTCTTTTTCTTTTCGTTTCTCGTTTTCCTTTAAAACCTTTCGGAAATCTTCCCCAGGACTCACTCTTCCTTTCCCCCCCCCCCCCCCCCCCCCCTCCACCCTTTTCCCCCCCCCCTTTTCTGCGATATTTGTCCCAAGATAACAAAAATGGAAAAATAACCCGGCCCCGAAATCTCCAACCTTTAAAATAGATTTTTAAGGGGTGACTCCCCCCTATTAAGACAAAACCCCCCCCCCCAACCAACAACCCATCCCCCAAATCAAACCCCAAAAAGATTTTAATTTCCCCCCCAAGGGTTGGGGCCCGAACTCAAAAGGGAAAACTGTCCCCCTGGGCCTCCCCGGGGCCTTTTTTCCAAGTTATTTATAAATTAAAGGGAAAATTTTTCTTCTTTTGGGGCTGGATTTTTAAAAAAAACCCCAGAGGGTTTTTAAATTTTTCAAAATTGGTTTTTACAATTGAAAAATTTGAGGCTATACCCGTAGGTCCTGGGTTTTCCCCAAAAGGGGGATTTTTAAAAGGATTTTTTTTTTGGCGGAAATTAATTATTCTTTTTTTAAGGGCTTTTTTCCTCTCCTCTAGTAAAATGAAAGTGTTTGCGCTATAAGGGTGGGTAAAAAAGAAAAAATGGGTGGGGTAAATTTTTATGGGGAAAATTTTAAAATTTCTTGGCCCCCCCCTTTTCCCCCCAAATTGTTGTGAGGGGCGGGGGTTTGATGGAGGGGGTTTTTATTTAGGTTTGAAAAAAAGGAAAACTTGACAAACTTAAGGGGGGTAGCGGGGTAGGGGCCCCGGGTTAACGGGGGGGTTCCTTTCCCCAAACCCACAGTAAGAAAAAAAAAACAAACAAAACTTGTACATTACCCCTTAACCAACATCAATCCACCTTTCATCCCAAGCACTATTTTCAAAGACAACAATATATTATTTTTCCGATTTTCTGGCCTTAAATGTTACAGATCAGGACCACCAGATTTGTAATAAATGGTGGTCAACGGGGGTTGCCAACTTCTAAGATGATACTTACTCACCTGGGGGGAAAATTTTTCAGGATTCAAGGGGGGGAAATTTATCCGAGGGACATCTAAATATCTTCTACCGAGATAACAGTTAAGTCCCAGGAAAATTTTTTTTTTCTTTTTGTTTTACAAACGTGTGGCGGCGTTAATACTTACCGTAATACAGTCAATCCCCACCTTCACCCATGCCCGCCGGCGCCAAATTTTACGAATTTAGCATTACTTACTGATTTTTATGTGCCACTAAAATATACACAGTAGTTTATAATATGACTGTAAATCTACTCTGTTTCAGTTTGTTTTATGATATGTACGCAAGTATAGACGGTTTTCAAATTTCACAAAACGCGTTTTTTTTTCGTGCACGAGACGGGGTACGACACTCGTAAAAAAACACTAGATCGACTTGACTTTTGGGTACCACTTTGTAGATATTTTTGTAATATGTTTTTTTAGCCATAATATACACAATGAAGAACAAAATCACACGACTCTCCAATGCCCCTTCACTTTCCTGAAATCATGGATGTAAAATGAAAAGTATTAACGCCACCCCGTCTGTAAACAAAAAAAAAAGTTGTCCGGGGGCACTTTACTTTTACCCTAGGGTACATTCTACATCCTGATTTCGGAAGTTAAAAGGGGGGCTATCGGGGAAGTCGGCCCTTTTTGTCTTCTCGTGTCTGTATGGTTTAAATGAACAAATTACAAAAATACTACAAAGTGGCTACCAACATAGAGTCCCCATCTGTTTTACTTACGTGTGTCGTCCCGCTGTCGTCGTCGCCCAAAAAAAAATGCGTACAAAATTTTTAAAAACCCGTCTATCTTCAGATAAAAAGCATAAAACACGCTGAAACAGGGTAGTTTATACAGTCTGTATAAACACTGTGTTCATCTTCTGGCACATAAAAATCAATAGTGATGCTATAATTCGTAATTTTTGGCGCCGGGCGTCACTGGAGGGGGGCGACTTTATGTTATCACGGTAGCTTTTGTCGACAAAAAAAAATCCTTTGAGTTCAAGTTTCGCTTGACTTCTTTTTCTTAAGTTAAATTATAGAGAGGGGGTATGTCTAAAACTTGTTTTTAAAGCAAGTAAATTTTGTTTTTTTTGGCTATTTTTTTTCTTCACCACTAAGGGGAAATCCGGAGGGTTGACGGGGGAAGGGGGGAAAACAAACGAACAAGTTAGGAACCACTGATTAACAAAAATAAAAACAGAATTCCCATGGAAAAAGGAAATTTTTAAAGAAAAAAGGGCGTCAAAAACTCCCATCATTACAACCAACCCATACCCCCCCCACTTATTACTCACACATCCATACCTCACCATCATTATTTACACATCCATACCTCACCCCTCATTACTCCACATCCCTCCTCCCCTCATTCTCACACATCCATGCCTCACCACTATTTTCACACATCCATCCTCACCCCTCATTACTCACCACCATACCTCACCACCTTACTCACACACCCATACCCCACCCCCTTAAATCCCACATCCATACCTCACCCTCTTTAATCACACTCCAAAGCCTCCCACTCATTACTCACCATCCTTACCTCACCCTCATTACTCACACTCCATACCTCACCACTCATTACTAAACACCATACCCACCACTTATTCAACTCACTCACTCACATCACTCGCTTTGAAGGCCTGTTTGATCGTACTATTTCAAATAACTTATTGTTTGAAAACATTAAAAATGTTTATTAAGTAAAATGCATATATAAAAAACCTAAATACAATCGCCAAAATATACTACCAACCGAATTCGATTATGGCGCCTTCAGTATATCAGTTTTCTTATACGTAATGGTTTTTTTTTTACATATTTTATTAAATCTATTTTTTTTTTTTTTATCTATTTATCTATTCATCGGGGACCCCAAAAGCCCGGGGCCCGGGCTGCAGCCTCATTTAACCTCATTAAATCCGCCACTGGGCATGGGTTTCCCCCTGGTCTTTTCCCCGAGTCGGACTCGCAAACGGCAGTTTCACCCTCCCGGTGCGAGCTTGGAGCCTAAATACCGATCTTTGGGGAATGCTGGGCCCCACACACCCACCCCCCCTCCCCTTGCTCAAGGGAGACGTAAATTTTTCAGCGAAAAAATCCCCCCTAATGAGTGGGACCCGGGATCAAAATCCAGACTTGGGGGGGGCCTACGCTATAACCCACCGAGCTTCCAGGGGGTGTGTGTGTTCGCGTGTTGCGTGTGTGCGGTTTTGTGTGTGTGTTGTGTGTGTGTGTTGTTGTGTGTGTGTGTTTTGTGTGTGTGTGTGGGGTGTGTGTATTTTTTTTTCATCATAAAGGATTTGGCCCAAATGGGTTTTTTTTTTTTTTTTGTTTATTTATTAAACATAATAAAGCTTGGGGGTCGATATTCGAACTGGATTTCCGAAGGGTCTGGTGTGTTGCATATAAAATTTATATAAATATATATATATATATAATTTTTAAGAGGAGAGAGAAAGAGAGGGGAGAGAGAGAGAGAAGAGAGAGAGGAGAAGGAGAGGGAAGAGAGAGAGAGAGAGAGAGAGGAGAGAGAGAGAGAGAGAGAGAGAGGAGAGAGAAGAGAGAGGAAAAGAGAAATTTTAAAATTATATATATATATATATATATTATATAATTAATATAAGAGAGGAGAGAGGGGAGAGAGGAAGAGAGGAGAGAAAAGAGAGAGAGAGAGAGAGGAAGAGGGAGAGAGAGAGAGAAAAGGATGAAAATTATATATATATATATATATATTTTTTTTTTTCATATCTCTCTCTCTTCTCTCTCCTCCTCTCTCTCTTTCCCCCCCCTCTTTCTGGTTATATAATATATATATAATATTATAATATATATATATAATATATATATGTTATATATATATATATATATATATATATATTATATAATTTTATATATATTAATATTATATTATATATATATACACACAACACACAACCACCCGGGCCAGACCCCCCTTTTGGAAATCAGTTCGGTTATCGCCCCCAACCCTTTTTAGATTACATAAATAACTTAAAATAAATAAAAAAACTATACCTAAAAACTAAAGGCCTACCCGCACTTGTCGCCAGGGGCGCCATATTTGCGAATTATAGCATCACTATTGATTTGTTTTTGCCCTGAAGATATAACCAAATATTTTTAACTGTATATTCACCCGTTTTCAGCGTTGTTTTTTTTCCTTGTATCTGCAAGGGATATACGGGGTTTTCAAATTTTATACTCGTTTTCTTTTTCGGAACGCACGGTGGAGGACACTCCCCCTGGGACTCTCCCTGGGGGGGGAAAGGGGGGGGGTAGGGTATTCTTTTTCCGGCTAATCTCCAAAGAGGCGGCGTCAAGGGGGGCTGAGAAAAAACTTTACATGTATATTTTTTCCCATTCAAAGTCTTTGATAGTTCAAGTATTGCTGGAAGCTCATATATATTATAATATATAATATATATTATATAATATATATATTATATATATTAATTTATATTAATTTTATATATTAATAAAATATATATAATATATAATAAATTGCGTGCTCCTATATGTCTGTCTCGAACAAGATAAATGGGAGGAAAAGGATGGGAATGGAGAATTAAGGGGAGGAGGTGAAAAGGGGGCTTCAAAACCCTAGGGCCGTACTATTGCGATCGGGGCCTTGCGTCGCTTTCGTGCTGGCCCGGGCAATCTCCAAAAGGGGGGGAGTCAGGAAAGGGGGTTGACAAATTTACAAATAATTTCGCCCCATTGAAGCCTTTGATAATTCAATTATTGCGTATTTAATCCCTGAATGCGGGAAAAATGATTAAAAGCTTATTAAATTATTATTGGGTACTGTAATGTCAAGATCAAAAAACTAGAAACCCGTCGCCCGACAATTGGAAAATCCCCCCCGACTGAAAATTGGAGCAGTCGCCTATCGGCGACATTCCTATCGGCGACAGTTCCAGGGACCACACACACACATACACACCCATACATCACACACACACTTCTCCCAGGAATTACTTTTGGCGCCGCCCTTTTACGTGGGGTTTTATTTGCTTGAATATAATCTCTCTTTATGTATATAAGCTCTTTTTTATATTATTTACTTTCTCTCTTTCACTCCTGTCTGTATGCTCCCCCCCTCTCTTTCCTCTCTCTCTCCTCCTTTCTCTCCTCTCTCTCCTCTCTCCCCTCCTCTCTCATACACCCTATTTCCCCCTCACTTTCCCCTCAAAAAGCCCATTTTCCATCTCCCTCCCTTCTTTTCCACTACCTCCCCATCCACTCATGCCCTCATCTCTCATTCCACACACTCCACCCCCCCATGATCCATTTATCCAGTCTTGTCGGGGCGATTTGACACACACACACACCACACACACCACACACACACACACCCCCACACACACACAACACACAACACACACCACCACACACACCTTCCTCACTTCCTGTAGCATAAAAGCAAAACTCTTAAATCCTATACTCAGGGTAAGGAAGGACCAGATAAGGGATAGGAAGAAGGGGAAAGGAAAAGTGGTTTAGAGAGAGAGAGAGAGGAGAGGGGAGATGAGAGAGAAGAGAGAGAGAGAGAGAGAGAGAGAGAGAGAGAGAGAGGAGAGAGAAAAAAGGAAAAGAGTGTGTCCAGGAATAGGTGACCCTTATTTTAGGGAGAGAAAAGGCAAAAAAAAAAGGTAAAGGGAAAAGGTTGATATGATGGGAAGAAGGAGAAGTCGTGATAAAGTGGAAGAATATGGAAAGATAGACTATTTTATTTTGAAGTCGAAATGGTTAAGAGAAAGAAGTAAGGGAAGTATACAAAGGAAGAACAGACAGCAACAACCCTAAATACTGGGCCAAACGAGGCTGCCCGTGTGACTACTTTCTACCACTATAGTATCTACGTGTTAGAGGTAAGGGAGTAGCAAAGTTGAAGGCTCCTTTAGGGGAGAGTATAAGAGGGAGTAGCGGGAGGGTATGGGGAAGGAGGTAGAGGGTGAGAGTAACATTACTGAAGGGTGGAGTCAAGGGGAGTCAATTCTTGTAAAGGGGAGAGGATTGGTGGAGACGACCCTTTAATGGTTAACCAGCTGCCCTTATCTTGGAAGCCCTTTTAGTCGCTGGTATCGGCTGGTGACGTCACGTTCATTTGTCTGGCACGGGTAGAAGGGGGAGAGGGAGAAGGAGAAGGAAATAGGGAAGATGAGGAGTGAGTGGGAAGGGGGAGTGGGAAAGGGGGAGTGGGCAAGGGGGAGAACATAGGGAACATGAAAAGTGTGTGGGAAAGGAGTGATGGGGGCTGGAGTGGTGGAGTGGGTAAGTGGAAGGGAGAGAGAGGGAGGATATTATATCGTTTTCTGCGGGGGAGCAAGTGAAATTTCGCTTGCAAGCGGTCACTTTTCTCTTGCTATAACCCCGCAGAAAACGTTCGACCGTCGTTTGCTCAATGAGAAGGCGACGCGGCGGTTGAGATGTAAGCAAAACAAAGATCAAATGACTATTTTGACCCTCTAGGTATTTTCACACTGGGACGTATCCTATACCGTCATAGTCAGAAAAGTGTGCAGATTCAGGAAATGTGCTTAGATATTTAATGTGATCATAAGTAGCCGAGCAATGAGGTGATGAAGCCAAACAAGTGGGAGAAAATATTTATGTACAGTTTTATTTAACCCTTGTTTTCGTATACCTGTACTTACTTTAGTTATAAGCAAGTGCTTGTGGGCCCTTCGGATCCATGCATTGATGTTTGTAGTAGTAGTATATATTAGACAACATGTGATTGCAAACTCCAATCGTGTTGTTGCTGTCGTTGGTCACTGGTCAAAGTGCCTCGGGGACCGGGGTAGACCACGTTCCGTGTGATTCCAACCCTTTGTGTTCCGTGTGATTCCAACACACACACACTCACACACGCACACAAACGTCCATGAGTCTACTGAGTTTGTGGAATGCGGCAAGACGTTACCGCAGTTTTTCCTGTAATCTAATACTCCTTAAGTGTTTTTAGCCCTAAACCCCATTTCAAAATTATTCAATCGACATGGGACCAAGCCGCATACCACCTATGACTTATTTGCGATTTTTTGAGCCTACTCTCATCAAAATTAAATTTACAGTTTCGGCTACCCAAAACAGACAGGCAGACACACACACAGACACACGGCTACTCCTATAGTATATTAAACATGTGCTTGTGGGCACTTCGGACCCATGTATTGATGTTTGTAGTAGTAGTATATTCTGAACAACTGATGTTTGTAGTAGTAGTATATTCTAAACAACAATGTGATTGCAAACTCAAATCGTGATGTTGCTGTCGTTGGTCACTGGTCAAAGTACCTCGGGGTAGACTACGTTCCGAGTGATTCCAACCCTTTGTGTTCCGTGTGATTCCAACACACACACACTCACACACGCAGACAAACGTCCATGAATCTACTGAGTTTGTGGAATGCGGCAAGACGTTACCGCAGAGTTTTTCCTGTAATTTAATACTCCTAAAGTGTTTTTAGCCCAAAACCTCCCTTCAAAAGGATTCAATCGACATGGGACTAAGCCGCTTACCATCTACGATTTATATGCGATTTTTTTTAGCCTACTCTCATCAAAATTGAATTTACAGTTTCGGCTACCCAAATCAGACAGACAGACAGACAGACAGACACACGCCTACTCCTATAGTATATTAGATATTAGATTAGATGTATACTAATGCGATGCAAAATTTCCTTAGGAAGCCGATAGTGGTCTCAGTGTTTCTTAATATCCAATGGTATTGTCAGCAAATCGGGTAAGAGTGAGGTGTGTGAAGTTGTTGATTTTCGGTCAACACGGCTTTGTTGACAAGTCGCACATTCCAGTGTTTACCTCCAGCTGTTCGAATGCATATAAAGCAATATATACAGCTGTGACGATTATGTTATCCTTAATTACACGCCGCAACCTCCCTTATTTGATTCAAACTTTTATGATGAGACATTAAAATAAGAAAGTGTAATTGATTTTGTCGAAAGTACACTGTTGTCATTCTTTTCTTGAGGCAGAAAGCATCGCCACGTCAGCCGAACGCTGACGCACTTCACTCACTTCTTCGCTTGCTCCCGCAAGACATTTCTTGCGGGTCGGGCAATCATCTTCTCAGGATGATTGAACAGCAAGCGATATTTGAGCAAGCGAAATATTTTTTCTTGCAAGCGAAATTTATCTTGCACCCCCGCAGAAAACGCCTTATGGTCACGGGACCCCACTGGGTTTATACATGTATGTATAACATGACTGGGTTGGTTTCAAGTATTTTTGTTCACCTTTCTACTGTTTCTATAGGTCAGAACGAGTGTGACAGTAACAATGAAATGTGCAAACATTACCTAAATTATAAATAATACCTAAACCGCGCGGCGGCTCTCTTCGTAGTAGTAGGCCAACTACCGCACAGCACAATTCAGAAGTGTTTTAAGCTCAAAATATATCACTTTTACTTAAGATATTGAGCTGAAATTTCTACTATGGTCTCTTCAGACTATATTTATTTGATTACTGAAGCTTTTATTCGAAAAAGATTAGGCAGCTAGATGTGAGTCAAGAGAATGCAACGAAGTCAACATTCACATTCACAAGGCTATTTGGGAACATATATTTGTTAAACTTCAAAAATAAGATGTTTAACTGAAATTTTAACCATAGCTTTCCTAAACTAGTATGTATATAATATATATATATTTTATATATATATATATATATATATATATATATATATATTATATGTTATATATATATATATATATATATATATATATATTATATATAATATAATATATATATATATATATAAAATTATATATAGTATATATATATATTATATATATAATATATATATATATATATATATATATATATATATATATATATATATTATATATAAAAATATCTATATATATATATAATATATATATATATATATATATATATTTTATATATATATAATATATATATATATTATACTAGATCATACATTAATATACATTAGATCATATAAGTAGTCACTAATTTGGCATCCTACTTGTTAACACATCAGCAGAGGGATTGCGTTGAAGCAGTCACTGTTTGCTCCCTACTCCTCCTTCCTCTGTAACTTGTTTCTTCCTGGTGTACCTCGCTCTTCTCTCCTCACCATTGGGCGCCACTGACAGACACCTCACATACACTGACAGACACCTCAGACACTGACAGACACCTCACATACACTGACAGACACCTCACATACACGACAGACACCTCACATACACTGACAGACACCTCACATACACTGACAGACACCTCACATACACTGACAGACACACTCACATACACTGACAGACACCTCACAGACACCTCACATACACTGACAGACACATCAGACACTGGACAGACACCTCACATACACAGACAGACACCTCACATACACAGACAGACACCTCACATACACAGACAGACACCTCACATACACAGACAGACACCTCACATACACAGACAGACACCTCACATACACAGACAGACACCTCACATACACAGACAGACACCTCACATACACAGACAGACACCTCACATACACAGACAGACACCTCACATACACAGACAGACACCTCACATACACAGACAGACACCTCACATACACAGACAGACACATCAGACACTGACAGACCCCTTTACATACACATACAGATACCTCACAGACTCTGACAGACACCTCACAGACACTGAGACACCTCACATACACTGACAGACACCTCAGACACTGACAGACACCTCAGACACTGACAGACACCTCACATCCCACTGACAGACACATCAGACACTGACAGACACCTCACATACACATACAGATACCTCACATACACTGACAGACACCTCAGACACTGAGACACCTCACATACACTGACAGACACCTCACATACGCTGACAGATACCTCAAATTACACTGACAGACACATCAGACACTGACAGACACCTCACATACACAGACAGACACCTCACATACACTGACAGACACCTCACATACACTGAAAGACACCTCACAGACACCTCACATACACTGACAGACACATCAACCACTGACAAACATCTCACATACACAGACAGACACCTCACAGACTCTGACAGACATCTCACAGACACTGAGACACCTCACATACACTGACAGACACCTCACAGACACTGACAAACACTGACAGACATCTCAGACACTGAGACACCTCAGACACTGAGACACCTCACATACACTGACAGACATCTCAGACACTGAGACATCTCAGACACTGAGACACCTCAGACACTGAGACACCTCACATACACTGACAGACATCTCAGACACTGAGACACCTCAGACACTGAGACACCTCACATACACTGACAGACATCTCAGACACTGAGACCACCTCAGACACTGAGGACACCTCACAGACACTGACAGGACACCTCAGACACTGAGACACCTCACAGACACTGACAGACAACCTCAGACACTGAGACACCTCACAGACACTGACAGACACCTCAGACACTGAGACCACCGCACAGACACTGACAGACACCTCACATACACAGACAGACACCTCACATACACTGACAGACACCTCATATACACAGACAGACACCTCACAGACACTGGCAGACACCTCATATACACAGACAGACACCTCACAGACACTGGCAGACACCTCACATACACAGACAGACACCTCACATACACTGACAGACACCTCATATACACGGGACAGACAACCTCATATACACAGACAGACACCTCACATTACACTGACAGACACCTCATATACACTGACAGACACCTCATATACACAGACAGACACCTCACATACACTGACAGACACCTCATATACACAGACAGACACCTCACATACACTGACAGACACCTCACATACACTGACAACTGACAGACACATCAGACACTGACAGACACATCAGACACCTCACATACACAGACAGACACCTCACAGACTCTGACAGATACCTCACAGACAATGAGATACCTCACATACACTGACAGACACCTCACCAGACACTGACAGACTCTGACAGACACTGACAGACACCTCAGGACACTGACAGACACCTCTGACACTGAGACACCTCACAGACACTGACAGACACCTCACAGACTCTGACAGACACTCACAGACACTGACAGACACTTCAGACACTGAGACACCTCACATACACTGACAGACACCGAGACACCTCACATACACTGACAGACACCTCACAAACACTGACAGACACCTCACATACACTGACAGACACCTCACATACACTGACAGACACAGACAGACACCTCACATACAGTGACAGACACCTCACATACACTGACAGACACCTCACATACACTGACAGACACCTCACAGACACTGACAGACACCTCACAGACACTGACAGACACCTAAAGTGAGGCTGACGCCCATTTCAGGGATGCTAAGGAGAGCCTGCTTATCCACCTAAATTGTGATTTAGTACTATGAATTATTCTAAGTGTTTGAAAACAATTGAACACAGCATTATGTTATGAACTTAATTCGTAAGCTTCTGCGGGCTTGTGCAGAGATTACCACAGGGTGTACGGTAGCTATGTTATATAAAAAAAAAAACTTGTAGATCATCAAAGGGATTGCGTTGAAGCAGTCACTGTTTCAAGTCACTCTTTCCCAGTAAACCGTTTCCCACACTCCAGACATTCATAATTCTTAACACCACTGTGTGTCAGGGTGTGTCTGGTGAGGTCACTCTTTCTAGCAAATCTTTTCCCACATTCCAAACATTCATAATTTCTTTAACACCACTGTGTGTCAGGGTGTGTTTGGTGAGGTTGCCCTTTTCAATAAATCTTTTCCCACACTCCAAACATTCATAATTCTTAACACCACTGTGTGTCAGGGTGTGTTTGGTGAGGTCACTCTTTCTAGCAAATCTTTTTCCACACTCAACACATTCATAATTCTTAACACCACTGTGTGTGTGTCAAGGAATGTCTCTCAAGGTGACTCTTGTATTTGAATGTTTTGTCACACTGCTGGCACTTCAGCTCACTGTCTGCCTTGTGGCCTGAGCTGCCTGCCACGTTGTGTAGTACTGACGAGGCTCTCGTACAAGGACTCAGCCACCTCCTCGTCGGCATCCTTGTCAAACTGCCTGGCAGCTGACAACTCCCTGGTAAGTTCAAGACCGCAGTCTTGTGTCGCACTCGGTGCCTGAAACAGTTTAGGAACTAGTGAAAAGTACAGCAATGATATGTTAGTAATGACATAATTAGAATATTACGTCATTATTGGTTTGTAGGGAATGATGAGAGAGAACGTTTAAATAATAAAATTTATGACAAGAAATAAAAGTAGTGGTTTTGTATATAGACTTAATTTTTTTTTTTAATATATATATATATATGTGTTTACTTGTATGGGTTTTCAAACAAGAAAATAAGAAAATAAGCACTAGTAATATTTTTAAAAGAAAATTCTTCAAATCGTTATTATATATAAAAATTGGAAAATGGATGTTATATTTTTACTTTAAAAAAAACCCAAGAAACACTCACAAAATAACAAAAGTTAATCATTTAAATTTTTCTCTAATTAGATACAAAGTGAAATGTTTTTTACATGATTTTAAGACAAACATTATTCAGGCAAAAAGTTATCACTTGAAGTCTTTATTAAGGAAGCTTGGCTCGTTGACCTTGTTGCAGAGATCTTTGAAGTCGGCAATCTTATCAGTGACCCATAACTCCGTCTCCAGCTGCTCCATGGCCTGAGCTTGTAAATCCATCCTCTAGTTAAAAAAAGAAAAAAACAGTAAGTGACCAGTTTTAGGCATAATTTTCACTTGTCAATCAATTAATACTATTTTTCTCTACTTACGTAGTTACAATTTACAGAGACTTCTACATTTTTTTTTTTAATTACTTTTAATATATAAAATTTACATTGGCACACTCAAACATATACAATTATTTTGAATACATAAATGCATGTATGTATGTATATATGTATGCGGATTTATATGCATATGTATGTATGTAATTGTAAAAAAAAATCACATCGGAAAGAGAAAGCAGCTACAGACGTATAATAGGGTCGTGAATGTAATGCATAAAATCAAACTGGGTCGCTATAAAAAAAGTTTGAAGAACACTGTTCTACACCTGCTCCGGGCTGCTCTCTTTGAGATGTAGGGAAGCAGGCAGGTGTTTAAAGCCCCGTTCTCACGCCATTGTACGCCTGGCAGCTACGCGTCTCCCTAAGACAGAGGGGGGGACGCGTAGCTGCCAGGTATACAATGGCTTCTCCGACAACTTTTTCAACCACATTCTTCACGAGTGCCTAGTTTTGAGTAAATATGAACAGTGAAATATCCACAGTGTCTAACCTACCCTAACCGAATAAAAAAACGAATAAATAAGGAAAAGTTTCTCCTTCACGTACCTTGCATTCCTTGAAGCTGAGGTACAAGGGGTAGGTGAGGTGGAGGCTGAGGTGGTAGCTGCTGTATAAAAAAGACACTTCTGTACTTTGAATGGGCTCCTCCCTCCTGAGATTTTCTGGAGACATAATTTGTCTTGCATCCCACAACACAGCACTTGTAAACCATTGTTAAGAGTGTAGGATGCGTAAATAGAGCCTGGGCAAGAGCACGATGCTCCATGGCTTCACAACACTGTGGCGAGTGGGGCTGGGCGAGAACCGGTTCTGGAACCGGTTCCGACGGTTCCGCCACGACTGGCCGGGAACCGGTTCCGATTCTGGAACCGGTTCCGCCTTAACGGTTCCTCAGTAATCTACATGACTTGACGGTAGCTATCAGTGGCGTACCCAGAAATTTGAAAAGTGGGGGGGCCAAACAAAACAAAACGGTTATACAAAAGTCGTGTTTTCACGGAAATAAGGCGAAGAAATGAATTTTTGTGTGTTTATTAGGTAGGTATTTTGAATGAACATTCAACATACTTATGCAAAGAAAAAATGAGCCTGGACGAATACTTTAATATAAATAAGTTATATACTGGCAGGGATAAAAAAAAATCGGTTAAAAAATGTTTTTCGTTCGATGAATATATTTATTTATTATTATTCATTCTTTGCAAAAGGGGGGGCATGGACGCATGCCCCCCCCCCCCCCCATGCCATGCCTTGAAATGTGGACAACTGTAGAAACGAAATGTGGACAACTGGTATACAGCCGGCCACACACACACCGGCGCGGCCTGTCCGGCCGACAAAAAATGGCGGGGCATCGTTCGCCGGACGAGACCCACACACACACCGGCCGCCTCATGAAAATATACAGTACACGTCGGACCACCTTGGTGACAACATGAATCCGCTGTCCGAAAATGACTTGTTGGCGATGGCTGCATGTGCAGCCATATATAATACCTATATATAATACGTCATACTATATATAATACGTCATATATAATACCTATATTATCATAAATACAATTATAACTGGTACAATTAGTCATTATCTGGCCGAGCGAGGGGCGGGCCGCGCCGGAAGGCACCCACACACACGCAGGCGGCAGGCCGCGCCGGACGGAATTTTCAAGCGCCGACTGATTTTCATCCGGCCGCTGTGACAGGCCCCGCCGGATGAAAAACACCCCCACACACACACCGGCCGCCTCTAGCCACGCCCCTTTTCGTCGGCCGGACAGGCCGCGCCGGTATGTGTGTGGCCGGCTGTAGAGACGAAATGTGGACAACGTGAACGGCACAGGTGTTGTGTAACTTGGATACTTTTCTCAGGTAAATGAAGCTTGTATTTGTATTAGTAATATGACTCATAGGCAGTGGCGTACCGCAAAGACTAAATTATAATATAATAATTTTATATATATATAATATATATATATATATATATATATATATATATTATTTTATATATATAAATATATATTATATCTTAATAATATAAGCGAAAGTGTGTGTGTGTGTCTGTGTGTGTGTGTGTGTGTGTGTGTGTGTGGTATAGGTTCCGCCCCCCGTGGCGCAATCCCATCATATGGCACATTTTTGGAACCGGGTCGAGCAGGGGAAGATTTTAAGCCCACTTATGAGATGATCCGATCACTTTTTTTTTTTTTTTTAGCAGCCTATTAGCGAGAATTGTGAAAAAGAAGTGGGTTGCGAGAATTGAGGAAACCTTGATGTAGGGTGATGGGTAATGGGTGAGTGAATGGGTGGGGTAATGGGTAATGGGTGAGTGAATGGGTGGGGTAATGGGTAATGGGTGTGGGGTGATGGGTGAGTGAATGGGTGGGGGGTGATGGGTTGGGGGTGATGGGTGAGGGAATAGGTGGGGGGTGATGGGTAAAGCCGGCCACACACACACCGGCGCGGCCTGTCCGGCCGACGAAAAGGGGCGTGGCTAGAGGCGGCCGGTGTGTGTGTGGGGGGGTTTTTCATCCGGCGGGGCCTGTCACAGCGGCCGGATGAAAATCAGTCGGCGCTTGAAAATTCCGTCCGGCGCGGCCTGCCGCCTGCGTGTGTGTGGGTGCCATCCGGCGCGGCCCGCCCCTCGCTCGGCCAGATAATGACTAATTGTACCAGTAATAATTGTATTTATGATAATATAGGTATTATATATGACGTATTATATATAGTATGACGTATTATATATAGGTATTATATATGGCTGCACATGCAGCCATCACCAACAATTTATTAAGTCATTTTCGGACAGCGGATTCATGTTGTCACCACGGCGGTCCGACGTGTACTGTATATTTTCATGAGGCGGCCGGTGTGTGTGGGTCTCATCCGGCGAACGATGCCCCGCCACTTTTTGTCGGCCGGACAGGCCGCGCCGGTGTGTGTGTGGCCGGCTTAATGGGTGTGTGGTGATGGGTAATGGGTGAGTGAATGGGTGGGGGTGATGGGTAATGGGTGAGTGAATGGGTGGGGGGTGATGGGTAATGGGTGAGTGAATGGGTTGGGGGTGATGTGATTTCAGGAAAGTTAGAAGGGGCTATCTGGAGAGTCTTGTGTTTGGAAGGCCCACCAAACACAGGTGGTGGGCCGAAGGCCCACCAATAGCCCTCCGCAGGAGCTAGCCAAAAAGTCCGCCCGGGGGGCGGCTTTGCGGCTAGTATTATATATAGATAGATATATATATATATATATATTATATATTATATATTATGTATATATATATAATATATTATATATATATATATATATATATATTTTTTTTTTTTTTTTTTTTTTTTTTTTTATCTAATCTATATTTTTTTATTTTTTATTTATACATGTACTTAGTTTCTTATATATATTTATTGATTTTTTTATTTACTGATTTTTTTTATTTTTTTTTATTTATATATATTTTTTATTTCAAGTTTTTTGTATTTTTTTATTTGCTATATTTATTATTATTATTATTATTATTTTTACTACCGGAACCGGTTCCGGACCGGTTCCAACGATTCCGAGAGTCTATGGAACCGGAACCTGCGGTTCCAAAATTAACGGTTCCTGCCCAGCCCTAGTGGCGAGGTTTGAACTGAATGACAAACGCTTTACAGTAAGCTGCAGGCAGCAAAATTATCGTACCGGAAGACCACAATGATTATTGTATTTTCCTATGGAAATATTATCATGTCTTAAGAATATCAATACTCATACCTTCATTGTACCGTAAATATTCTTATTTGTTAAAGAAAATGTATTGTGTTAGATGTAGCGAGGTGTTAACAGCGTCTTATATTCTTGGCCTACTACGCGATGGATGATCGGGATTTTGTGCTCAGTCTGCTCTCAAGAGTATAGTCCTCTATGCCTATATTCTTCGGTAAAATTTCGGTAGTGGTCTTTCATCGATTTCGAGGTCGAAACTAATTTTCCTGGATAGTTTTGATGTGTATTGAATGAATCTAGCACTCGTTTATGTCGGATATAATTTGAAATAACTTTATTACAAGATGCGTAGATTTAAAAAGGAAATAGGGAGAACCTGGTTCACAAATAGGGTGATAATTGATTGGAATGAACTCAGTCGTCAGGTGGTCAGTGCGAAGTCAATACGGATCTTTAAAAAGAAACTGGATATATTCATGGATAGCGTAGAGAGGTGGATGTAGGTAGTGTGATAGGAACTACCACGTCTAGGTCTCACTGCCTCTTGTAACTTTCTTATTTCTTTATGTTCTTATGTACTACATACAACCTTGGAAGGATAAGTTGTTGTATTCATTATAGTGTAGATAATCATGAAAAATTCAGATCCATTTTCTGTACAGTAAGAGCACCACAATACAGGGCAGGCTAGTGTCAAACTATACCTACTTCCTTTATATTGAGCGTCATATTTTTTTAGAGTATGATATGTATAATGTGTATTATACATATACTCTAAAAAAAGATTCCTTCTTCTCTAAGAAGAAGGAACATGCTATTCCCTCTTCATGCATATATTTAGCGTTTTGTCACTGAACATAAGGTAATGTTACGAACGTGCTCCTGGAAAACTCAAGCTCGAGTTCGAGGACAACTCGGGTTCAAGTTCGAGGGAGAAGCCGTGTGTTTGTTGTGGGGCTGGCTCAGGCCGAGACCCAAGGAGACCACGAGGCCGGGGAGCAGGGAAACAGAGGGGGGAAATGCGATCCCCAGGGGAGTTTGGAGACTCACCTGGCCCGTAATTACCTCAAGGTCAGGTAAGCCAAGGGTAGAGGAAGTTTCCTGTGGTTTGAGGCGCCTGTGGAGGTAACAGATGGACTGTTCCAGCTGTGTGTGGTGGCGGTGTGAGGTAAGGCGACGTGACGTTCCCCGTGGCACTGTGTGGCGCCGTGACGAGGCGGCCAGTGCTGTAGTGCCTGTGGGTGGCACTGTGGTGTGTCGTGGTGGGTCAAGCGAGCTGCCGGCGAGGCAGTCGCTGACGGAGGGAATCTACGTGGCCAGTGGAGTGGGGAGACGACTCATGGCACGTAGGGAGGCACAAGGGATTTCCTGGGAGAGGAATTGCCCCTGTGGGTAGTGGCGCATGAATAATAATGAATAATAATCACCTTAGTTGTAGCGGCCCCATTGGCCGCCGCCCATTAGATTCTATAGCCACTGAAATTTAGATACGTGGCTAGGGATTAGGAGCGGGGCTTCGCCGCCGCCCACCGGGAAGGTCAGTACACTCCGAGCCCTCGAGAGAATAACATCTCTTATTAAATATACGTGCTTGTAAGTACGTAATATAAGTACATTTCCAGCCCTCACGGGATTAACATATCTTCTCTGATTATAATGAAGAGATTTGTACATACGTTCATTTTGTACATATAAGTGTTAAATCAAAGGACGTGTTAAATACAACACAAGTGATTATAGCAGCGCGTCATGGATAACTTGGTGTGAAAACCTCCTGACGCCCATAACAACGCCTCCGCCTCCGCCCTTCACGGGCGGCCTCGATCACGGCTGACCACTTCGGATCACAAGACAGGCAGTATTGATTAAAAGCCTACAGCGATTTCAACCCATTATCCACCGATAAGTATCCTAGTTAGTTGACTGGTTGGGGTATTGTGTCGGGATGAGATAGACGATGGGTTTTGATTAGGTAAGACCTCAAATTAAATATATGTATGTGACATAAATTCCCACAACCGTGAAAGGACCCATTGTGTTTGCCTAAACCCTTCCCCCCCTGGGTGTGTGAACAGCCAGAGAAGGAGAACCCAGCCTGGTAAGTCCTCAATTCCTAGCCCGAGCCCCAGTAGCTTGCTACGCGTCCCCCCTCTGTCTTAAGCACCTGCCTGCTTCCCTGCATCTCAAGAGAGCAGCTCGGAGCAGGTGTAGAGGAGCCTAGCTGACGAGGATAGTGAAGGTAAGAAAGAGGGGGGGCGTTCGTTGCACTGGTGTCAACAGTGGGATGTTGCTGGAAGTTTGAGGTGAAAAAAGCAGGTATCGTGAAATTTCCTTTGTCTGGTGCGGGGGAAGACAAGATGGCGGGCAGTGCTGAGTCAGCGGCACAGCCGTCCCTGGCAGACCTTATGGCGGTAATGCAAGCCATGAGTGTTACTTTGAGTCACCAATTGAGTGTAGAACAACAGGCGACACTGCAGGTAATTAGTGTGATACGGCAGGAAATAAAGGGAGAAATGGATGCTAAGAAACGTTAAGTGAAAAGTGAGGTGCTAAGTCAAGTACCCACAAAGGCAGAGCGGAAAGAGTTAGAGCCTGTGATGAGTGAGCAGAAAAACCTGGCTGTGGGTGATATGTCTGAGCATGTTGCTAGCGCTGGGGCCGCGGCTTGTGACCCAGTCGTGGGTGTGATTGTGAAGGACGAGTTCTGGGGTTGAGAGCGCGGCCGCGTCTTGTGAGTGTGAGGTGGTGACCGGGGTGCGTGTTGTGGAGTGTAAGGAGAGCGTAGGCCTACCCCTCCCGCTACCCACCCCATCTAGCTCACGCGAGTCTCGGCCTCGTCGTGCGGGGCCGAGTGCACGTCAGGAATGTGGCGACTTGCGACAAAGACCGCAGGAGCTTGATGCGCCTGTGTCGTGGAAGGCCTGTCGGGCCCAATTCGCGACGCTGGCGAGCGGCGTGAAAGGCCTGCGCGGCAGGAAAGGCCTGGTTGGTGGCCTGCGCGGCAGGAAAGGCCTGTTTGGTGGCTTGCGCGGCGTGAAAGGCCTGCGCGGCAGGAAAGGCCTTGTTGGTGGCCGACGCCCAGACGGGTGCGGGTCAAGAGCCCACTGTGGAAGGGCAAGAAACCCGCTCACTTCGCCTCGGCATGGAACCACCGGAAGAAGAAGCGCCGTCGGAGTGAGCGTGGGAGGCATCACAGCAAGCGAGGTAGGCCTCCGAGCGCCAGGATGACGAAGTGGACGCACCCATACGCGCCTCTGCCGCGCTTTCGGGGGGTTGACGAGCAGTTGAACTACTCCTGCAGTGTGTGGCCCCCGCCGAAGCTGGTACAGGTGGCGGTAACTGCTTGTTACGACGGTGGGGGGAAGCACCGTGTCCGCTACCAGGCAGAGCCAGCCACAGCGTGCTGCTGTTAAGCCCTGTCGCACCGTCACCGGCGCCTTGCAGTGGAAGGCATGGTCGGTCGGGAAGTCATGGCGCCTTTCCTGCAAAGACTGGAGCAGTGGAGCCGGGTTAGAGCTGCGGCGGCCCAGTGGAGTGTGAAGACTCCTGGGCCGTGGTTACCTCTGAGGCGGGCCAAGGGGTAGAGGAAGTCCCCCTGTGGCCTGTGGCGGCCGCTGTGGTGTGGCGCCTGGTTGAGGTTGCAGCTGTGTTCCTGCTGGTGTGTCTCGCGTGGAAGAGGAGGGCGGCCTGGTGTGACTTTCCAACACTGCAGTGGCGGCTGGTGAATGGCGATGGAGGGACTTGCAGTTGTGATGCTTTGGGGTGGTAATGTTTAGTAAAAAGGTGGTTTGTTTAATGATGGGGCGAGTTGCCCTTCATTTGAGGATTTTGTGTTGTATGTGCATGTAACCATGTATTATGATTTTTCTGTTTCTTTTTAGTTTTGGCTGGCCGAAGTCGGCCAGTTTTTGTGGGGGGAGGGCAGTGTTACGAACGTGCTCCTAGACAACTCAAACTCGAGTTCGAGGAGAACTTGGGTTCAAGTTCGAGGGAGAAGCCGTGTGTTTGTTGTGGGGCTGGTTCAGGCCGAGACCCAAAGAGACCACGAGGCCGGATAGCAGGGAAACAGAGGGGGGAAATGCGGTCCCCAGGAGAGTTTGGAGACTCGCCTGGCCCGTAATTACCTCAGGGTCAGGTAAGCCAAGGGTAGAGGAAGTACCCTGTGGTTTGTGGCGCCTGTGGAGGTGACAGATGGACTGTTCCAGCTGTGTGTGGTGGCGGTGTGAGGTAAGGCGACGTGACGTTCCCCATGGCACTGTGTGGCGCCGTGACGAGGCGGCCAGTGGTGTAGTGCCTGTGGGTGGCACTGTGGTGTGTCGCGGTGGGTCAAGCGAGCTGCCGGCGAGGCAGTCGCTGACGGAGGGAATCTACGTGGCCAGTGGAGTCGGAAGACGACTCATGGCACGTAGGGAGGCACAAGGGATTTCCTGGGAGAGGAATTGCCCCTGTGGGTAGTGGCGCCGGACGAGGCGGCCACTGTAGTGTACCTGTGAGAGGTACTGGGGTTGTATTGTGACTGTTGGAGTGTTCCCTACGACGGCCTAGGAAGAGGTCGGGGGTTGTTGGCGTGTGATGTAGTGTCTAGGTGTTGTAGATGTGTAGTGAGTGACCTTGCAACTTGTACTGTGAATTACTTCAATATAACACCGTGAAAGGACCCTTTGAGTTTGCCTAAACCCTTCCCCCCTGAGTGTGTGAACAGCTAGAGAAGGAGAACCCAGCCTGGTAAGTTCTCAATTCCTAGCACGAGCCCCGGTAATTTGCTACGCGTCCCTCCTCTGTCTTAAGCACCTGCCTGTTTCCCTGCATCTCAAGAGAGCAGCCCGGAGCAGGTGTAGAGGAGCCTAGCTGACGAGGATAGCGAAGGTAAGAAGGAGAGGGGCGTTCGTTGCAGTAATAATGGACGAGGATTTTGCGGTTGTTTACAGAGACACCGACTAGTTTTTCCTGGTCTAAAATAGGTGCTTTTTCTAATGGAGATAGTTTATTTTGCTCAAAACCATAGTTTTCAAAACAAAAAACAAAACAAAAATCACCGAATTTTATGGTACCATTTCTATTAAAAACACTATCTCCATCAGAAAAAGTACTAAAACTTGGCCGGGAAAATTAGTCAGGGTCTCATAGGTTTTAATGAAACCTAACCTAAACGTATAGGTTTTAATGAAACCTAACCTAGCCTTATAGGTTTAAATGAAACCTAACCTAACCTTAACCACAAAGTATACCTAGCCTAACCTTATAGGCTTTAATGAAACCTAACCAAACCTTAACCACAAAGTATACCTAACCTAACCTTATAAGTTTAATGAAACCTAACCTAACCTTAACCACTAAGTATACCTAACCTAACCTAACCTTAACACTCTTACCTATTGAAGTGGTGGGAATCACTTATTGCAGTGAAAACCACGGCCGTTTTTGGTTACAGTCAGCTCTCGCCTGCTGTTACCACATTTCCTCTTAAGTTCCCTTCACACATTCCATAATCGAACCACGATAGCGCCACCAATTTAATTATTGACGCTATCGTGACATTAAATTTTGACCACGATAAACGCAGACCATGATAGCCTCACAACAATGTCACGCTGCCTGTAAGTATGTGTCATGACGGTCGTAAGATGGTCACGATGGAGTCATGACAGCTGTAAGACTAAGTCATGAATGGAAAATTAACGGTCATTTTGTTGTCACGATAGAGCTACGAAAACCACGACAGTGCCATGACGGTGCCATGAACGTATCACGATAGCGTCAAGAGCTAGCAACATGCCCCACACGTGGGTGGGGGTTGCCATGGTGATGGAAAAGGAAGGTGGGGGGGTAGTAGAGATGTAGGTGGGAGAAACAGGGGTGGGTGTTTTGGTGATGGAGAATGGGGGGAAACGGGGGGGAAACGCGGGGAGGGGGGGGTTGTTATAAGGAAGGGGGTGTTGGGGTTGGTGGGGAAATGGGGGGAGGGTGATGGAAAAGGCGTTGTACTTGTAGGTGGTGGTGGTGATGTGAGTGGTAATAACGGGGGTGGGAGATTTCACCACGTGGTGATGGACTAGGGGGTAGGAGTCGGGGGTGGGTGGAGGTGAATGAAAAAGGAGGGAGAAGGCGGAAGGGGGTGCAATAAAGGGGGGGAAGGCAGGGTTGAAAGCGCGCGTAACGGTTTTCATCGTCACGATAGACATACGACGATCACGCTAGTGTCACGAAGCTGCTATATAGATAACGATAGCGTCACGATAGACTTACGATAGCGCTGCGTTGGGTACACAAATCGGGGAGCTTCCCGATTTTTTAGTGCATGCACTTTAGTGCATGCACTTTTCGTGGCCTCGGCCGAGCGCGTCACGAGCGTCACATTTGGTCACGATGGACCCATAACCAGGACCATGACGGCGCTGCGCATTGCATTGTTGGCGCTTTCGTGGTTCCATTATGGAATGTGTGAAGGGGGCTTTAGTTGGGACGACACCGTGTTCTTCAAACGTTTTCAGTGCCTTTATGTCTATGTCTAAGTATAATTGGATGATACGGACCTCATTAACAGAGCATCCTACGCACTCCATTTCAACTAGCTAACTGATCAGCGGTATCCGACTTTACCCGATTCAAATGTAGGACCTTTGTTATAATTAAGAACCTTTGATTGGCTACTGAGAATTGCGTGACTGATTGGCTAAAAGAAAAAAATGCGAGCCTGTCATTGGCTAGGCGGTCAGTCTCTTGATCCGTAAGAGAAATCGGATGGTCGCACACATTTGCGTGACTCTGTCAGTGTCCAAATAGAGTTGGATGAAGGAGGGTGTGTCTGTGTGCGCTATAGACAACAAAAGAATAATTGCAATATGTACATCCTTTTTGTATTTTACGCGGAAGTAGATTAGTACTGTACAGTATACTGAGCAAAAATAATTACAGAAAACGTGAGTATTAAGGTCGGTAGCGACCGCGAAATTCTCGTCCATTATAACCGAACATAATTCTGCTCAGTCTCAATATCACTAGTAACACAGCCTTGTTTGTCTTAATCAGTTATTTCACGATAGCGAAATATCAACTTGTGTAAATCGAGAAGCATGATGTACTGGTCGTGAATAGAAATATCTCTGAGAAATTTTTGAAATATAATAAGTATTATGATTCAGTGTTTATATGTTGATGCACTGACAGTCTGGGTTTGGCAGGAAGCAGTTAGTAAATGCACAAGCCTTGATAGATCGGCAAGTACATTCCACTTACTATTTCAGAGAGAGAGAGAGAGAGAGAGAGAGAGAGAGAGAGAGAGAGAGAGAGAGAGAGAGAGAGAGAGAGAGAGGAAAGAGAGAGAGAGAGAGAGAGAGAGAGAGAGAGAGAGAGAGAGAGAGAGAGGACTGATTGGTATTACCTTGTCGTGTTTTGCTACAGAGAGAGAGAGAGAGAGAGAGAGAGAGAGAGATGATTGGTATTACCTTGTTGTGAATTGCTACATAGGAGGCAGCTCGACAGTGAGTCAAGGAGCGTTCTGTATTAGTGTGTTAACGCTACCCGACCTCAGGCCAATGTTATAGTTGGTGATACTCAGGCATAGACCACTGTATACCTGGACTGTTCACGCGACAATGTTTTGAAATTACAAGCTGCATAGCGGCCTGCGCCCGACAAAGAGATATAGTGGTCTATGGACTATCATATAGACTGGTTTATCAGTATATATGATATACTGTAATCTTCGTAAATGTTTGTTCCATAATATTATCAAATAAAAAACTGTTAAACACGCTAAAGAAATGCCATTACGAGATTATGAAGAAATATGCATGAACTTAAATTCAAACTTATATTCACTTAACTCGTCGCCATTTAAAACTTTGCGAGTCAACTTTTATCATGAAGGGTATTGTAGTGACCTTGTCACCTACATGGTTGATAAACAGACACCCAGGTTGTGGTTTGCTGGTTTATTGGGAGACTGTGGACAGAGCTTGTGTGTGGTACAGTGGTTGAGCTCTGAGGGCCATATTCAAGAATTTTTCTCCACCCGTTGTGTCGGTTTTTGGTATACAAGAATCAAAATACGACGCGACGCGTCGAGCTCAGGGGTGGAGGTAATGTCAGCTGATTCCCGGCAACTTGCACATCCCCCCTTCATCCCGCTCTCCACTCATTCCATCGTATTTCTTCCCAGACCATTACAGGAGAGTTTTCAACACAACCGAGAGTGACATCCATACACTGTGAATGCACACGTGTCATCATTAAGGTAAAATCAGTTCCAGGAGGCCTTATATAGGTGTGTTAACTTGTGAGGAAGCCGGGCGGCGGCGGGAGAATAGAGGTCGGCCATTGTGTGGAGCAGTGGCGGCGGGCCGTTCAAATGTACTCGCAAGCATCACTCAGGCCAATTTTTTCTGCACCAACGCCTCAGACAAGTGGCGAACACTAACTTAACTATTATTTTAATGTCAGAAATGATAAATTTCACTAGTAAAATGTATTAGATATGTATAAAACAGTCAAAATACTGATGCCGCTTTGGGCTCGCTTGTGTTGGTACGCCTGTCAAATATCCACCAGTCGGGGCAGTTCTTGTAGATGTCACCAGTGGAGGTTCGACGGTGGAAAATCTCCACCGGCCGGGATTTGACGAGCATTCTTGAATATAGCCCTAAGTGTCTTGTCTCTACAAGAGACGTCCCTTTTAAAGGAGCCGCGATACTCACGACCTGACGACCTGCATACCAATGCGGCTGAGGTCGAATTTAAAGGATTAGCCAGGTGTGGTGTGACTCACCACAGTACTCTCCTTCCTCAAAAAAAAAAATAATTATACATATACTTATAAAAAAAACATAGAGGTGCCACGTGCCGAGGTAATGTAGGTAGGGCACTGTCCAGTCTTCACGTTGGCAGCGGTAGCTGCAAGATCAGAATAGGAGGTGCCGAGGGTAAGGGAATGTAGGTAGGGTGGCTGTCCAGTCTTCACGTTGCAGCGGTAGCTGCAAGATTAGATAGGAGGTGCCGAGGGTCGCTGTCACAAGATCTTGAGGGAGACTTGCGATGCTAGGTGTCTTCGTGGGAAGGCGAAGTGTCCAAAGCAATCGGCTCCCAAGATAGCTTGTGTTGCTATGCAGTGCCCGTGCGTTGCAGGGCCTTGCTGGAGGCAGCGGAAGGCAGCAGGACGCAGCATGAGGCAGCAGGAGCGAGGAGTAGCCCGAGGCGCCAGGAGGCAGGGCTTGGAAGGCGGGTGGCGGTGAGCAGGCCGTGGCAGGAGGTGGCTGCGGCAGGGCTGGGTGGCGGTGGGGTGTGGCGGCTAGTAGCTGCAGGGCTGGGCCGTAGTGAGGCAGGCCGCTGCAGGTGTAAGGTTGGGCCATGGTGAGCGGCGTGTCGTGGCAGGCCTAGGGCGTGGTACCCTTAGAGTGGATGGCAGCCCGTGGCGGCGTGGCGCGGCGTGGCGGCGTGGCAGCGCGGCTGGAGGTGGCTGCGGCGGGCGAGGGGCCTCGCTGGCGTGGTAGGCGTGATGGCGGGGGGGCGAGGGGCAGGCCGCGGGCGTGGCGCATGGCTGTGTAGGCGCGCCGGGTTGTGTGGCTGCGATGGGCGAGGGTCCTCGCTGGCGTTGTGGCGTGGTGGCGTGGCAGGCGGAGTGTGGTGAGCCCAGGCAGCGCAGCAGGAGGTGGCTGTGGGGGGGCGATAGGCAGGCCCCCCCCCTCGCTGGGTGTGTATTGTCACTCCGTCGGTCACCAAATGTAGTGACCTTGTCATCTACATGGTTGATAAACAGACACCCAGGTTGTGGTTTGCTGGTTTATTGGGAGACTGTGGACAGAGCTTGTGTGTGGTACAGTGGTTGAGCTCTAAGTGTCTTGTTTCTACAAGAGACGTCCTTTTTAAAGGAGCCGCGATACTCACGATCTGACGACCTGCATACCAATGCGGCTGAGGTCGAGTTTAAAGGATTAGCCAGGTGTGGTGTGACTCACCTCAGTATCAATAGAAGCGCAATTTTATTAGCTTTCCATTGATATATTTCGTTATCTGATAAATTAATTAAAACCATGCATAAATTAGCGTTAAATAAATAAATAAAATTATCAATCGGGTAATTTTCCCGATTGATGATGTTATTTATTTACTTATACAATTAGTTTTCTGATAAATGAATTAGCACTATGTATAAATTAGCGTTAACTAGATAAATGACCTCATCAATCGGGAAAATTACCCAATTGATGATTTTATTTATTTAGTTAACGCTAATTTATGCATAGGGGTAATTCATTTATCAGAAAACGAAATACATCAATGGAAAGCTAATAAAATTGCGCTTCTATTGATACCCTTCACGATAAAAGTTGACTCGCAAAGTTTTAAATGGCGAAGAGTTGAAGTGAATATTAAGTTTATGCATATTTCTTCAGAGTCTCGTAATGGCATTTCTTTAGCGTGTTTTACTGTTTTTATTTGATAATATTATAGAACAAACATTTACGAAGATTACAGTATATCATATATACTGATATACCAGTCTATATGATGCGTATATATATATATATATATATATATATATATATATATATATATATATATATATATATATATATATATATATATATATATATATATATATATATGAATCCGAGCGGCCCTCCGACTTCAGGGCAAGTTCAGGCCCATGTGCAACAGGCCGATATTCCGTGCGCAGTCCAGGTATACAGTGGTCTATGTCACAGTCTCTAACTATTCCTCTTTTTGTACAGTGACTGTCTAGCTCCTTATCATAATCAAAACAGCGTTAAAGCAGGACTATAAGTAGTAGTAGTAGTAGTAGTAGTATAGTAGTAGTAGTAGTAGTAGTTATAGTAGTTCCAATATTATACGGCAGATACTTGTGTTAGTTTTTAAAGTCTGAAGTTTTTGTTCCCGTGTTTTCCCTGTCAGCATAAATTACTTACGGCCGAAACGACTTTGACCTAGGAATAAAGGCGTTTTCTGCGAAGGAGCAAGAGAGATTTTCACTTGCAAGCGGTCACTTTCCTCATGCTGTACCCCCGCAGAAAACGCTCTAAGAGACCTCCTGGAGCCACTTTGGATCTGGACCAAAGCAACACAGAAAACAGGCTCCAAAGCGCGCGCGAGGACAGATCACAATCAAAATGGACCAAAATTTTCCAAGATTTTGCCTCGCGAGTAGCGATCTTCTTTTCTCTTGCAAGGGCTCTTGAAAGAGTTGCCCCCGGCAGGATTCGAACTCGAGTGAACTCACCACTCCAAGACGCTAACCACTCGGCCACCGCCTCCCTTGTTATATATACAACTAGGGGGGGGGCACTCAGTAGAGCGCATACCTCCGCCCGAATATTTCATCAATTATATATATATATATATATATATATATATATATATATATATATATATATATATATATATATATATATATATATATATATATATATATATTATGCACTCAGTATGAGCGCATACCTCCGGTCGAATATTTAATCAATTGGTTGCCATGGCAACAGTTGTCAATAGATTTCATCCAAAATTAAATAAGTTCTTCCTTATACCAAATAGACTTGGTATACCGAGTTTGGTCTAAATCTATTCGTAACTTTTCGAGAAATCCTGTACACTAACAAACAGACAGACAGATAGACAGACAGATCGGGGTGAAAACATAACCCCTCCAACTTCGTTGGCGGAGGTAATTATTCTTTTAGTTTCAACTTATCCAAACTTTTTGTGAGGCCTCTCATTCTATGGAACAAGAACATGCCAGGTTTGGCCGTAAAAGAGACATGTAGGCTACACGAACCCCCCCAGAGCCTATAGTATACCTAGCATGAAGCATTCTTCCTTAACAATGAAACACTTAACATGCTAAACATACAAAACATTACTACAATGTTGCAATAATTATTGTTACCAAGATTTTACAAAACATGACAAACTAATACATCCTCTGCAACACTGCTCCCCACACACTCCTCTGCAACACTGCTCCCCACACACTCCTCTGCAACACTGCTCCCCACACACTCCTCTGCAACACTGCCCCCCACACACTCCTCTGCAACACTGCTGCCCACACACTCCTCTGCAACACTGCTCCCCACACACTCCTCTACAACCACTGCTCCCCACACCACTCCTCTGCAACACTGCTCCCCACACACTCCTCTGCAACACTGCTGCCCACACACTCCTCTGCAACACTGCTCCCCACAACACTCCTCTGCAACACTGCTCCCCACACACTCCCCTTGACAAACACTGCTCCCCACACACTCCTCTGCAACACTGCTCCCCACACACTCTGCAACACTGCTCCCCACACACTCCTCTGCAACACTGCTCCCCACACACTCCCCTGCAACACTGCTCCCCACACACTCCTCTGCAACACTGCTCCCCACACACTCCTCTGCAACACTGCTCCCCACACACTCCTCTGCAACACTGCTCCCCACACACTCCTCTGCAACACTGCTCCCCACACACTCCTCTGCAACACTGCTCCCCACACACTCCTCTGCAACACTGCTCCCCACAAAACCTCCTCTGCAACTGCTCCCCACACACTCCTCTGCAACACTGCTCCCCACACACTCCTCTGCAACACTGCTCCCCACACACCTCCCCTGCAACACTGCTCCCCACACACTCCCTGCAACACTGCCTCCCCACACACTCCTCTGCAACACTGCTGCCCACACACTCCTCTACAACACTGCTCCCCACACACTCCTCTGCAACACTGCTCCCCACACACTCCTCTGAAAACACTGCTCCCCACACACTCCCCTGCAACACTGCTCCCCACACACTCTGCAACACTGCTCCCCACACACTACTCTGCAACACTGCTCCCCACACACTCCTTGCACTCACATTGAACCCTAGCTCTTACTGTGCTGCATTTTGTTGTTTTTATATATTATTTCCCAAGCCTATGTTTTCACACCTTTCTGTATCACATTTCCATAACAAACAATTGTTCCTGTGTGGAGTGTTCCGGGTGGTTTGTTGGGTCTAATGCCTCACTCGAGAAGCGTAGAGTAAGGGGCGATCTGATAAAAGTGTTTAAGTGGATAAAGGGATACAATAAAGGAGATGTAGGAAAAGTTCTTACGGCTAGTAACCAGGGTAGAACAATAAGAAACTTATTCAAACTGGAAAAGCGTAATTTAAAAAAGAAATAGGGATAAATTGGTTCACAAATAGGGCGGTAAATGATTGGAATGGACTCAGTCGTCAGGTAGTTATGCGGACTCAATAGGGAGTTTTAAAAGTAGACTAGACAGCTTTATGGATGGGGATGAAAGGTGGATGCATTGTAGGTAGTGTTGAACTGTTAAGTAACAGGAACTACCACGTGTAGGTCTCCCAGCCTCTTGTAGCTTCCTTATGTTCTTATGTTCTAATCTGGGTTGGTCTTGATTAACCTGGTGATGCGCGCTGCCCGCCACCATACTTAAGAGGAAGGGGGATCCACTGTGCTCAGACGCAAAGGTAGAAAACAAGAATGTGGCTACAACGAAAATGTATGGTGAAGATGATGCCTGAGCTATTTCGAGAATATTTGGCGGTCATGCTCATCCCTGCAGTCATACCTGAACCTGTGTGTGTGTGTGTGTGTGTGTGTGTGTGTGTGTGTGTGTGTGTGTGTGTGTGTGTGTGTGTGGTCATCAGTGCCGCTGGGCCTAACCTAAGAACATGAGAAAATAAGGAAGATACAAGAGGCCGTGAGACCTACACGTGGTAGTTCCTGTAACCTAAGCACGAATCGAATCCCTAGTAGTTGATGCCATGCTCACATACTTCCCTTTCTATATTTTCCTGAGCTAGACTAAAAATAAGCCCTAAAAAATTAGTTTTTCTGCTTGAGGACTGCACTAAAAATATCTACCCTGAATAGGGAGTCCCGTCCATCTAAACTCAAGGTTATAACAGAGAGAAGAGCAAACGTCTGTAGCCACTTGTCAGTAGGATACCGTCACCCTCATTATCCCTCCATCGCATGACTGCTGATTGAAGAAGGATTAGTAACAGTCTCAGATGAAAAGTATAAGGTTATCAATCCATGGTCGAAACGTCTCCTATCTGCTGCTCCCATAATTCCACTGCACTTTTTCATCCAATTATTTTTTTTATAAGAAACACTCAGTCGATGATAATCAAGCCTGCAATGGTTCCCCACGACTTGAATATTTCAATAATCAGACATTTCCATAGGTGAACATGTGGTAAACATTTTCTTCGTCCTCAGCTTTGCATACACGTCAATAAGCTACATGAGGGACACACAAATATTGCCTCTCTGCCTAGTCTTGCGCGCTGGCTGGTGTCCAAATAAGAAATAATTGACCTCAGGCGACACCACATTGTTAACCCTTGCACATTTGTTTAGATTCTCCTGACATTGGTAAGTAAATAATTATGTTCTCTACCGTAGATAACACTAAAGTCGCCAGGACAACGTTTCTTTTTTTATATTTACAGACGTCTGATGGCATTAATGCTTACATTTCTACATCCATGATTTCAGGAAAGTTAGAAGGGGCTATCTGGAGAGTCTGTATCATTTTGTGTCTTCATCTGTGTCATATTATGGCTATAAATGAACAAATTACAAAAATATCAACCGAGGGGCGACCTACACTAAGGTCGCCAGCTAGTGTTTATGTTCTGAGTGTCCTCCCGCCGTCGTCGTCGCCCGAAAAAAAACGAGTAGGGAAATTTGAAACCGTATATACTTGCAGATACTAAGCATGAAACAACACTGAAACAGGGTAGATTATACAGTCATGATATAAACTACTGTGTATCATCTTCAGTGGCACATACAAATCAGTAGCGATGCTATAATTCGTATTATATGGCGGCTGGCGACATTTGTGCAGGTGGCGACTATAGTGTTATCTACGGTAGTGGAATTACAGGTTCTCCAGTATTCTGTGTTGTATGTTGTATTTAGCCTTCAAGTAATTATGGTTTCATAAGTGTATGCCATCGTTAGAAAGACACTCTTTACGTATCATGGAAACACAATGGTTATCACATGAAAGATTATTCCGATTGTTCTCAAGCCACCAAGGGTTCTGGGTTTTGATCACGCAGATTCCAAGACAGGTGTGGCTGTGGAGGCAACGAAGGTCGCGTCGCCGCCACGCGCAGCACACACGCCGCTGTGACACGCCGGAGGACCCAGCTCTGATGTGCTGGTGATATAAGGGCCAAACACGCCCATACAGTTTGACGGTCACGTAATAATTCACTCCCAACACTCAATCACTTCCATACCTCTACACCAGGGGTTCCCAAAATGGTCGATATTGACCCCCAGGGGTCGATGGGACCATCCAAGGGGTCGATGAATCGTCAGGGGGTTGAAAGAGGGTCAATAAATGGCTAGGGGGTCGATGGATGGCTAGGTGAGGAAAGTTTAAGCACGCAACAGCTGCCAACAACCGTTATGCAAGTGGTACCAAAGCCGCCTCTGTGTCACCCTGACATAGAGACGGCTTTGACTTGGCTCGGTGCTAGTCTGTGACGTCACGTCAGATATGTACCCCGCCCCACGTACCCTCCACACACACACCCCTCTCTCTCTCCCCTCTTCTGTCCCAAGATCGTACCGTACGTGAAATATTCCTGTCCGCTTCCCGTATTGAGCGAGCGAGCATATTCCCCCCTCTCGTTGATGAATGGACAGCCAGTAGTCCAGTACATTCTCAGCACGCTACTACTACTACTACTACTACTACTACTACTACTACCTATAAATACTACTATAATTCCCAATATTCATTTAATCATAACATGTATCATAGACCACTAAATCTCTGGACTGTTCACGCGACCATGTTTTGAAATTGCAAGGCTGCATAGTGGCCTAGCCCGCCCGACAAAGAGATATAGTGGTCTATTGAGTATCATATAGACTGGTTAATCAGTATATATGATATACTGTAATCTTCGTAAATGTTTGTTCTATAATATTATCAAATAAAAAACAGTAAAACACGCTAAAGAAATGCCATTACGAGACTCTGATTCACTTCAACTCTTCGCCACTTACAACTTTGCGAGTCAACTTTTATCATGAAGGGTATCAATAGAAGCGCAATTTTATTAGCTTTCCATTGATGTACTTCGTTTTCTGATAAATGAATTAGAACTATGCATAAATTAGCATTAAATAAATAAATAAAATCATCAATCGGGTAATTTTCCCGATTGAAGAGGTTATTTATTTAGTTAACGCTAATTTATACATGGTGCTAATTCATTTATTAGAAAAAGAAATATATAAGTAAATAAATAACATCATCAAGCGGGAAAACTACCCATTATGATTTTATTTATTTATTTAACGCTAATTTATGCATGGTTCTAATTCATTTATCCGAAAACGAAATATATCAATGGAAAGCTAATAAAATTGCGCTTCTATTATACCGTTCATGATAAAACTTGACTCGCAAAGTTTTAAATGCGAAGAGTTGAAGTGAATATTAAGTTCATGCATATTTTCTTCAGAGTCTCGTAATGGCATTTCTTTAGCGTGCTTTACTGTTTTTTATTTGATAATATTATAGAACAAACATTTACGAAGACTACAGTATATCATATATACTGATAAACCAGTCTATATAATCCGTGTGTATATATATATTTATATGAATCCAAGCGGCCCTCCGACTTCAGGCCCTTGTGCGACAGGCCGATATTCCGTGCGCACCCAGGTCTACAGTGGTCTATGCATGTATGTATTACGTTTTTTTTCTTCTTCATAACATATACTATTTTCATTTAAATGTGTGGGGGTCTATGAAAAATTTGAAACTTCATAAGGGGGTCGAGGAGCTTAAGAGTTTGGGAACCCCTGCTCTACACTAATGCCTTCCTCCCTTCTAATAATTCACTCCCAACACTCAGTCACTTCCATACCTCTACACTAATGCCTTCCTCCCTTCTAATCATTCACTCCCAACACTCAGTCACTTCCATACCTCTACACTAATGCCTTCCTCCCTTCTCTAATATATTCATAAATAGATTCATATAATAACGCCCCAATTACTCAATCAGTCACTTCCATACCTCTACACTAATGCCTCCTCCTTCTAATAATTCACTCCCAACACTCAGTCACTTCCATGCCTCTACACTAATGCCTTCCTCCCTTCTAATAATTCACTCCCAACACTCAGTCACTTCCATACCTCTACACTAATGCCTTCCTCCCTTCTAATAATTCACTCCCAACACTCAGTCACTTCCATGCCTCTACACTAATGCCTTCCTCCCTTCTAATAATTCACTCCCAACACTCAGTCACTTCCATACCTCTACACTAATGCCTTCCTCCCTTCTGATAATTCACTCCCAACACTCAGTCACTTCCATACCTCTACACTAATGCCTTCCTCCCTTCTCTCAAATATAAAATAAATAAGGAAAATAAGAAAGAAATAAGGTAAATAAGTAAGGAACGGCGGAGTGTGAAATAAGTTGCTGCGTATTTCGAGGTGGTACATTTTTAGTACGAGGTAGTAGTACGAGGCCTATTTTATGCGCCACCGTCTCCCGTGAGCCGAGGGCCTTGGCGGCAGGCTGGGAAGGGAAGGATGAGGCTCAAGAAACTTTCCTTACTCCCCCCACCCTAATCCCAATTCCCAACTTATAATAATCTCCTTGCTCCAACATTTACACATCCTTCATTTGATTTAACCATCCTGCTGTAACATCCCGTTCCTCTCCCCTTCCCTCACCGCTTCACTCTTTCTCTACAACCCTTCACTTTTTTATGCTTTGCCATAGTGCCATATGACCTCTGATGTCTGGCACATTTCCCCTTTTTTGGCATTACAATCAATCAATCCCTCTGTTTGAGCGATGAGTATATGATGGCAGCACCCACACACACACACACACACACACACACACACACACATCCTGGTATACCTTTTGATATATGAAAACACCGATATTGTATTGTGCTCGGTGAAAACTATTGGGTTGTCTGTCTTGCTCTGTGTGTGAGGAATGAATCAAGCCAATATTTTCACGCCAGTCGACCTTTGCATCGACAGGTGTAGTACTTATAGGGTCATCACGCTTAGCCAGCTATCACACGATTAGCGTATCATGATTTATTTACCATTAACCCCTTCACTCCCAGGTCTTTCTTTTGCTATAAAAAAAATCGTGCTACAAAATTACGAAAACAACTGAATATACCAAATTAGCTAGTGGACAGGGGTACTAAACAGGTCATACCTATAGAATATTGCTTATAGTCACTAAAAAGCGTGTAATGGTACCCAAATTACAATGGAAACTACGTTCTGGGTCTCAAGGGGTTAAAAGGTACTGAAATCTAAAGTATTTGTTATTGGCGCTGTGCATGAGAGGTACAGTAGTAATGTCCCCACCATGACGTCCAGCCCACCGCACCGCCCTCCTCGTTGCCGCTGTCGTGGCCTCACTGCTATAACGAGTATGACCGGCAAGTCGTCTTGTTAGTGTGGCGTGCAGTGTTAGGCATGGGAGGATGTGCGTGTCTGGTGTTCATAGTGCACACCAAAGCACGCTATGAGGCAGCCATGTCTGAATACAACCACGTCTCGTTTAGCCCAGCAGGTGTTGATGGCAGCCGAGCCTTGCCTGGCAGCCGAGCCTTGCCTGGCAACCCCTCGCCAGTGTTATCATCGCGCGGTGTCTGGCATGGAGGCACGTCTCAGGGTTGCTTGGGTTCCGGGACGACTCGAAGCAATGCCGAATGTTATGAACCGCGATGCGAACAAAAGTTTCCAATTTGCCAATAGGATTAACTATTTTCTTATAGGAATATACATGTTATCTATCTTATGCATACGTGAGTTATAAATGTGGTGAAGTATAGTTGTGTACGAGCAGTGCAGTAACTTGGCTCCAGTAACCTGTCTTCTTAGCCATCAATTCCCTCCATGACATCAACACCCGGAGCACTTGGGGACGATGCCAATGGCATAGATTCTTTGATCTATAATGTTGATTTTCTGGTGAATTCGAGGACCATTGCTGATGAACTCTTAGAATATCAATGCACCAAAGTGATATGCATGTTTATTGCAGTGTATCGATGATGCAACCCTAGGGTGGGGGTAACAAGAAGGTGTTTATGATGGGCTGCCTTGCCACCTGAGGCGCCAGGCTGAGGCTGCCTGGGTAGCCCGGGAGGTCCGGCCCCCGGGAGGCAGCAGTGGCCACCGCGTCTGCCCGGCGGCGGGATTACGGCCGCGTGTGTGTAGTGTTTCTCCTCGTGTGTTGTTATCCTAGGTGCCGATGTGAAGTGTTGAAACAATCACCGAGACGTTATTATACGGCTGCGTACAGCGTATCCCATGATGAGCCTCGGTAGACCCAGAGTAACGTTCTTAGTTACTTTGGGGAGACCTTGCCGGCGGGCGCGTCCGTGGTGGCGGAGGCCGCTGTCAGCGCACCCTGACCACCGCCTCCCTCCCTCCCTCTCCCTTGCGTCTGTGCCAAGGGTTACTTCCCTTACTTCAGGATTCCGTGCCGATGTGGAGTGTTTAATCAATCAGCAAGGCGTTAATATACGGCTGTGCATAACCTATGTCATGAGGAGCCTTATTGGACCTTGTCTGCGGGTGGCGTGGGTGTCGGAGCAGAGCGGCCGGCTTCACCCTCCTCCCTGCTCTCACGACGCACTCAATCTCCGTACTGCACTTCCTTGTCGCCAATCCCCGTACTCTTTACACCGTTACGTAGGCTGTGCAACCCACCATCTTTGCGTGCCACAAGATCTCCCACATAGTATTTGTGTGAAGTGTCTTGGCGCCAGGCAGAGGGACGGCCCTGCACGCCCAACGAGACTGGTGAGTGTGTAAATACCTCATTGTTGTACAGATATATAGGTGAAGACATTGCCTCGTGACTGTGTTGCTGACCTGGTGTGAGAAGATAACAGTAAGTAACTATTTCCTTAGCTGATATCGTAATGTTTATTTTTCATGTGCATGCAAACCCATAGTACGTGTATAATACCCGAGGAATACATTGTTTGATGCATATGGTGTTTACTGTACGCAACGTGAATGTTGATGCCAACTCGAAGGTGAATCTTTTTACTGTGGCAGACGAGTGCTTGTATACCGAAGGCCGAGGGGTTGGCTGGGGTGTTGTACCGAGGGCCGAGGGGTTGGCTGGGGTGTTGTACCGAGGGCCGAGGGTCTGGCTGGGGTGTTCTGCCGAGGGCCGAGGGTCTGGCTGGGGTGTTGTGCCGAGGGCCGAGGGGTTGGCTGGAGTGTTGTACCGAGGGCCGAGGGGATGGCTGGGTGTTGTGCCGAGGGTCGATGGGCTGGCTGGGGTGTTGTACCGAGGGCCGAGGGGATGGCTGGGGTGTTGTACCGAGGGCCGAGGGGATGGCTGGGGTGTTGTACCGAGGGCCGAGGGGTTGGCTGGGTTGTTATACCGAGGGCCGAGGGGATGGCTGGGATGTTGTACCGAGGGTCGAGGGGTTGGCTGGGGTGTTGTACCGAGGGCCGAGGGGTTGGCTGGGGTGTTGTACCGAGGGCCGAGGGGTTGGCTGGGTTGTTATACCGAGGGCCGAGGGGATGGCTGGGGTGTTGTACCGAGGGCCGAGGGGATGGCTGGGGTGTTGTACCGAGGGCCGAGGGGATGGCTAGGGTTTTGTACCGAGGGCCGAGGGGTTGGCTGGGGTGTTGTACCGAGGGCCGAGGGGTTGGCTGGGGTGTTGTACCCAGGGCCGAGGGATGGCTGGGGTGTTGTACCCAGGGCCGAGGGGATGGCTAGGGTGTTGTACCGAGGGCCGAGGGGTTGGCTGGGGTGTTGTACCGAGGGCCGAGGGGTTGGCTGGGGTGTTGTACCGAGGGCCGAGGGGTTTTCTGGGGTGTTGTACCGAGGACCGAGGGGTTGGCTGGGGGGTTGTACCGAGGGCCGAGGGGTTGGCTGGGTGTTGTACCGAGGGCCGAGGGGTTGTCTGGGGTGTTGTACCGAGGGCCGAGGGGTTGGCTGGGGTGTTGTACCGAGGGCCGAGGGGATGGCTGGGGTGTTGTACCGAGGGCCGAGGGGTTGGCTGGGGTGTTGTACCGAGGGCCGAGGGGATGGCTGGGGTGTTGTACAGAGGGTCGAGGGGTTGGCTGGGGTGCTGTACCGAGGGCCGAGGGATTGGCTGGGGTGTTGTACCGAGGGCCGAGGGGTTGGCTGGGGTGATGTACCGAGTGCGAGGGGTTGGCTGGGGTGTTGTACCGAGGGCCTAGGGGTTGGCTTGGGTGTTGTACAGAGGGTCGAGGGGCTGGCTGGGGTGTTGTATCGAGGGCCGAGGGGTTGGCTGGGGTGTTGTACCGAGGGCCGAGGGGTTGGCTGGGGTGTTGTACCGAGGGCCGAGCGAGGTTGGCTGGGGTGTTGTATCGAGGGCCGAGGGGTTGGCTGGGGTGCTGTACCGAGGGCCGAGGGGCTGGCTGGGATGTTGTACCGAGGGCCGAGGGGCTGGCTGGGGTGTTGTATCGAGGGCCGAGGGGTTGGCTGGGGTGTTGTACTGAGGGCCGAGGGGTTGGCTGGGGTGTTGTACCGAGGGCCGAGGGGATGGCTGGGGTGTTGTACCCAGGGCCGAGGGGTTGGCTGGGGTGTTGTACCGAGGGCCGAGGGGTTGGCTGGGGTGTTGTACCGAGGGCCGAGGGGTTGGCTGGGGTGTTGTACCGAGGGCCGAGGGGTTGGCTGGGGTGTTGTACCGAGGGCCGAGGGGTTGGCTGGGGTGTTGTACCGAGGGCCGAGGGGATGGCTGGGGTGTTGTACCAGAGGGTCGAGGGGTGGCTGGGGTGCTGTACCGAGGGCCGAGGGATTGGCTGGGGTGTTGTACCGAGGGCCGAGGGGTTGGCTGGGGTGATTGTACCGAGTGCGAGGGGTTGGCTGGGGTGTTGTACCGAGGGCCTAGGGGTTGGCTGTGGGTGTGTACAGAGGGTCGAGGGCTGGCTGGGGTGTTGTACGAGGGCCGAGGGGTTGGCTGGGGTGTTGTACCGAGGCGAGGGGTTGGCTGGGGTGTTGTACCGAGGGCCGAGGGGTTGGCTGGGGTGTTGTATCGAGGGCCGAGGGGTTGGCTGGGGTCTGTACCGAGGGCGAGGGGTTGGCTGGGATGTTGTACCGAGGGCCGAGGGCTGGCTGGGTGTTGTATCGAGGGCCGAGGGGTTGGCTGGGTGTTTGTACGAGGGCCGAGGGGTTGGCTGGGGTGTTGTACCGAGGGAGAGGGGATGGCTGGGGTGTTGTACCGAGGGCCGAGGGGTTGGCTGGGGTGTTGTACCGAGGGCCGAGGGGTTGGCTGGGGTGTTGTGCGAGGGCCGAGGGGATTGGCTGGGGTGTTGTACCGAGGGACGAGGGGTTGGCTGGGGTGTTGTACCGAGGGCCGAGGGGTTGGCTGGGGTGTTGTACCGAGGGCCGAGGGGATGGCTGGGGTGTTGTGCCGAGGGCCGAGGGGATGGCTGGGGTGTTGTACCCAGGGCCGAGGGGTGGCTGGGGTGTTGTACCGAGGGCCGAGGGTTGGCTGGGGTGTTGTACCGAGGGCCGAGGGTTGGCTGGGGTGTTGTACCGAGGGCCGAGGGGTTGGCTGGGTGCTGTACCGAGGGCCGAGGGATTGGCTGGGGTGTTGTACCGAGGGCCGAGGGGATGGCTGGGGTGTTGGGCCGAGGGAATGGCTGGGGTGTTGTACCGAGGGCCGAGGGGTTGGCTGGGGTGTTGTACCGAGGGCCGAGGGGTTGGCTGGGGTATTGTACCGAGGGTCGAGGGGTTGGCTGGGGTGCTGTACCGAGGGCCGAGGGATTGGCTGGGGTGTTGTACCGAGGGCCGAGGGGTTGGCATGGGGTGTTGTATCGAGGGCCGAGGGGATGGCTGGGGTGTTGTACGAGGGATGAGGGGTTGGCTGGGGTGTTGTACCGAGGGCCGAGGGTTGGCTGGGGTGTTGTACGAGGGCCGAGGGGTTGGCTGGGGTGTTGTATCGAGGGCCGAGGGTTGGCTGGGGTGTTGTACGAGGGCCGAGGGGTTGGCTGGGGTGTTGTACCGAGGGCCGAGGGGTTGGCTGGGGTGTTGTACCGAGGGCCGAGGGGTTGGCTGGGGTGTTGTACCGAGGGCCGAGGGGTTGGCTGGGGTGTTGTACCGAGGGCCGTGGGGATGGCTGGGGTGTTGTTACGAGGCCGAGGGGATGGCTGGGGTGTTGTGCCGAGGGCCGAGGGTTGGCTGGGGTGTTGTACCGAGGGCCGAGGGGATGGCTGGGGTGTTGTGCCGAGGCCGAGGGGATGGCTGGGGTGTTGTACCGAGGGCCAAGGGGTTGGCTGGGGTGTGTACCGAGGCCGAGGGGTTGGCTGGGGTGTTGTACCGAGGGCCGAGGGGATGGCTGGGGTGTTGTGCCGAGGGCCGAGGGGATGGCTGGGGTGTTGTACCGAGGGCCGAGGGGTTGTCTGGGGTGTTGTACCGAGGGCCGAGGGGTTGGCTGGGGTGTTGTACCGAGGGCCGAGGGATGGCTGGGGTGTTGTATCGAGGGCCGAGGGGATGGCTGGGGTGTTGTACCGAGGGCCGAGGGGTTGGCTGGGGTGTTGTATCGAGGGCCGAGGGGATGGCTGGGGTGTTGTACCGAGGGCCGAGGGGATGGCTGGGGTGTTGTACCGAGGGCCGAGGGGTTGGCTGGGGTGTTGTACCGAGGGCCGAGGGGATGGCTGGGGTGTTGTACGAGGGCCGAGGGGTATGGCTGGGGTGTTGTACCCAGGCGAGGGGATGCTGGGTGTGTACGAGGGGTTGGCTGGGTGTTGTGCCGAGGGCCGAGGGTGGGTGGGGTGTTGGGCGGCCGGGGATGGCTGGGGTGTTGTGCCGAGGGGTTGGCTGGGGTGTTGTACCGAGCCAGGGTTGGGTGGGGTGTTGGGCCGAGGGGATGGTGGGTGTGTGCCGAGGGCCGAGGGGATGGCTGGGGTGTTGTACAGGGTTGGCTGGGTGTTGTACGAGGACCGAAGGGTTGGTGGGGTGTTGGGCCGAGGGCCGAGGGGATGGCTGGGGTTTTTGCTCAGCCAGGGGTTTTGGCTGCGGTGTTTCATGGCCGAGGGTTGGCTGTCTTTTTCTCGAGGGCTAGATGGTCTGGGGTCTTGTACCGAGGGCCGAGGAGATTTGCTGGGGTGTTGTACCGGGCCGAGGGATGGCGGTGAGTACCAGGGTGACGGTTGGCTGTGAGTCGTGTACCGGCGCCGACGGGGATGGCTGGGGTGTTGTACGAGGGCCGAGGGGTTGGCTGGGGTTGTACCGAGGCTGAGGGGTTGGCTGGGGTGTTGTACCGAGGCCGAGGCGGTGTGGTGGGGTTGTTGTACGTGGCCGGGGTTGGCTCGGGGTTTGTACCGAGGGCCGAGGGGATGGCTTGGGTGTTGTACGGCCCGTTCCTCCTCATTGTGCTTGTGTTTCATGCCTGGCTGGTGAACCATGTTTGTGAAAGCACTGCATTACGGCCGACGGACCTCCCCTCCAAGACACTGCAAAATGTCAGAAGATAATTGTATGTTCTTCCATTTCTCATAAAACTTGTGCTTAAAATGATCATTATTCAGTTAGCATCCACAATATTCTCTCTCTCTCTCTCTCTCGTTCTTCTCTCTCTCTCTCTCTCTATCTTCTCTCTCTCTCTCTCTCCTTTCTCTACATCTCCTCTCTCTCTCTCTCTCTCTCTCTCTCTCCCCCCTTCCTTTTCTCTAAGGCCAGTTCCCACTAGCACGTTGTCGCCGCCGTACAACAACAATGACACAATGACGTCCAATGACTTCACAAAAGTCGACCGCAACGCACGACCGCTGTACGGCTTGCCGATACAAAGTTAAAATCAGTCACTCTCCGCTCGCGGTGTCCGCTCGAGCGGGTGCAAACTGTGCCATTACCACAAATAACACTCTGCGGTGATGATGGTGAGTCATTGTGGTGATGTACGGCACAGCGGCCGTAGAAGGGCTAGTGGGAACCGGTCTTATACTATAATGTTTCCTTCTTTGTTCAATTCACTCTCGCTAATCAGTCATGATGTTTCGTATACGTTACATCGAAAACACGCAGATCAGATCACGAAACAATCAGAGATGTCGGCAGTTCTTTCTTTGTCTGACATCGTGCCTCTTCATTAGAAAATTACTCGCGATAACATATGTAAAACGATGCGTTCTCGTATCTTTCGGTTAATTCATGAGACAACAGAAGTGATTTGAATGTCCCTTTCTCGTCCCTTACATCGCAGCGCTGCGGTGTTTGCAGGAGTGCAGCAACCGTTCCGCGTCCTTTTACAAGCAAGTTTCCGTAAATATGCCGCTAGTTATTTCAGCGTTGTGTGTGTGTAGTAGCCTATTATGAGCCTTTTACTCTCCTTGCCTTGAATACGATACACTTGTTCTCTGCGCGTATAATTATGACGATCTAATTCCTCTCGTGTGGAGGAGACAGGGGATAGGAGGAAGGACAGGCAGGAACCTAGAACATTTTTCTGTCCTTTCGTATCAATTAACAAGAAAGTCAAGGATCGTAAACCTATGGAAAGAGGTCGGATATGCGAACTACTCGTGTAGGTCTCGGGCTTGTAGCTTCCTTATCCTATGTTCTCTTATAACCACCACAACCATTATGATCATCAACATCTTTCTCTCCTTCCCGTCTTCCATCATAGCATGAGCGATGCCTTACCGCCAAGATGGACGGTTGTGAGATATAGCAAATAGTGATTTTAAACCAGAATACTTTTTATTAGCCTTTCGTGTACTGATACTTTTACAAAACTTATGAATAGTTAAACTACACTTATTAATTATTACTCATTTATTTTATTATTAGCAAGTGCATAAAAATGCTATTTAATAAGAACACTTTATTTTTAGCCTTCTATATACTAATTTTTTGGACAAAAGTATAAGTATGGACGGTGCAATGGAGGACAGGATTCTACCATTCACATCATTGGCAATCTCCTCAGTTATATGTACAAGTTTTCCATCTGAGCTCTCTACCAGCCATGTACCACTGCAGCCTGTGAGCTTCAGCAAAACCAGGAATACTCGTGACGAGCAACACGTCAAATTACACACAATTTTAGTCTCCATTCATTTTTCCATCTTTTTGCTTTTGCTCGAATTGAGCTATGACATTACGGGCGGGCTGACTGAGTTGTATCATGTATGGAACAAAGAGGAGTGATGGGCCCGGGAGGGGGGAAGGGCGGAGGAAGGAGAGGCGGTATGGTTGGAATGGTCTGGTTGGGGGAGAGAGAGTCATCCTCCCTATTCCTGCTTTTCTCCTGCCCCGATCTCTCATGTCAGTATTCCTCCACTGATTTTTCTTTTCTTGTTCCTTCTGCTTCTCTCGCGCGCCTCAACACTTCTTCAAGAGATCCTAAGGTCGAGATGGGATGTTTTATTCTGTCATTTTTTCTCTCTCTCTCTCTCTCTCTCTCTCTCTCTCTCTCTCTCTCTCTCTCTCTCTCTCTCTCTCTCTCTCTCTCTCTCCTCTCTCTCTCTCTCTCTCTCTCTCTCTCTCTTTTCTCCTCTCTCTCTCTCTCTCTCTCTCTCTCTCTCTCTCTCTCTCTCTCTGTATTAAAAAATAAATAATACATATATATATATATATATATATATATATATATATATATATATATATATATATATATACTATATATATATATATATATATATATATATATATATATATATATATCAAAGACTACTCTATACTGGACTTGCTACTCATTTTGGGCTATTTCCAGTGGAGGCCAGTTTTGCGATTCCTGCCATTTTCGAACATCACTCCCTTTTCCCTTCCTATGGTTTATCAGTATATATGATATACCGTTATCTTCGTAAATGTTTGTTCTATAATATTATCAAATAAAAAACAGTAAAATGCAATAAAGAAATGCCATTATGATAAGAGTTAAGAAATATGCATGAACTTAATATTCACTTAAACTCATCGCCATTTAATATTTTGCGAGAAAACATTTTAGATGCAAGCGATAGAAAGAAGCGGATTTTCATTAGCTTTCCATTGCTATATTTCGTTTTCTGATAAAAGAATCATAACCATGCATAAATTAGCGTTAACTGAAAAAATAACATCATCTATCGGGATAATTACCCGATGTATGATGATGTTTATTTAGTTAACGCTAATTTATGCATGGTTCTAATTCATTTATCAGAAAATGAAATATAGCAATGGAAAGCTAATTAAATTCCACTTCTCTTGATATGTTGCATGTAAAAAGTCTTCACGCAAAATATCAAATAGCGATGAGTTTAAGTGAATATAAGTTCATGCATATTTCTTCAGTCTCATAATGGAATTTCTTTAGTGTATTTTACAGTTTTGTATTTGATAATATTATAGAACAAACATTCACGAAGATAACAGTGTATCATTTATACTGATATGCCATAGTCTACTGTATTCATGGAACACTTTTTTATTTGCTGATACGATTGATGATGTTATTTTTTTAGTTAACGCTAATTTAGGCATGGTGGTAATTCATTTATCAGAAAACGAAATATATCAATGGAAAGCTAATGAAAATCCGCTTCCTTCTATCGCTAGCATTTAAAATGTTTTCTCGGAAAATATTAAATGGCGATGACTTTAAGTATATATTGAGGTCATGCATATTTCTTCACTCTCTCATAATGGCATTTCTTTAGTGTATTTTACTTTTTTTTATTTAATAATATTATAGAACAAACAGTTACGAAGATAACGGTATATCATAGATACTGATAAACCTTAGGAAGGGAAATAGGGGTGATGTTCTAAAATGGCAGGAATCGCAAAACTGGCCTCCACTGGTCATGGGCGGGTTGGCGCGGGGCACGAGTAGCAAGTCCAGTATAGAGTAGTCTTTGTATATATATATATATATGGGGTTTTTTTAGATTGATGAAAAAGAGTGTTAAAGAATACATGATCAAGAGTAAACATTTATATCTTTCCGCGAAACCATCATCGAAGGCTCTTTTCGATCGCTTCCTCCCGTGCCTCCTAGCGGCCCTCCCTCGCCACCCTGGCCTCCCCTTAAAGTAATCGTCCAGACCATTTCATCATTCCTGATTTAATGCAATCAAATCATAGCCATTAACGAGTATATCAACAATACGTCGTCACTTTTTGTATCCAGTCAGCCGTTTTTAAATAATCCGCAATCAAAATCTGCAAATTCCCAGAGTTCTCAAAACACACTCAAGATTTGCAGACGCTCAGGCTCAGGCTCCGTGACGTAGCATCAGGGAGGATCCTCTTCCCGCGCTTGATCAGAGGCACGTAAACACAGAGATAAATATAATAGTACTTGAAGATATTTGTGTATTTCTGATAGATTTTTTTTGCTATATGCCACATGCATGCATCCTTTATGGGTGCAGCATGCTTCCTTCCCACACACACGCCTGCACACCGACACCCTTCCCACACACACGCCTGCACACACGCCTCCTTCCCACACACACGCTTGCATATACACGCCTCCTTCCCACACACACGCCTGCACACACGCCTCCGTCCCACACACACGCCTGCACACCGACACCCTTCCCACACTCACGCCTGCACACACGCCTCCGTCCCACACACACGCCTTCACACCGACACCCTTCCCACACTCACGCCTGCACACACACCTCCGTCCCACACACACGCCTGCACACCGACACCCTTCCCACACACGCCTGCACACACGCCTCCTTCCCCCACACACGCCTGCACACACGCTTCCTTCCTACACACACGCCTGCACACCGACACCCTTCCCACACACACGCCTGCACACACGCTTCCTTCCCACACACACGCTTGCATACACGCCTCCTTCCCACACACACGCCTGCACACACGCCTCCTTCCCATACACACGCCTGCAGACACGCTTCCTTCCCACACACACGCCTGCACACCGACACCCTTCCCACACAGACGCCTGCACACACACACGCCTGCACACACGCCTCCTTCCCACACACACGCCTCCTTCCCACACACACGCCTCCTTCCCACACACACGCTTCCTTCCCACACACACGCCTGCACACCGACACCCTTCCCACACACACGTCTGCACACACGCCTCCTTCCCACACACACGTCTGCACACCGACACCCTTCTTACACACACGCCTGCACACACGCCTCCTTCCCACACACACGCCCTCCACACACGTGTGTGTATGTGTGTGTGTGTGCAGGAAGGATGTTGGTGCGCAGGCGTGTGTGTGGGAAGGAGGCGTGTGTGCAGGCGTGTGTGTGGGAAGAGTGTCGGTCACAGCGACAGATTCACTGTCTGACACCGAAGTACAATCGCTCATCATAACATTTGCCGACAGGTGTCAGACAGAGTGTTTGCGGGCGTCCCTGTTCTGACGTCATCAATAACAGTCGTAGCCCTGTTGGAGGGAAGATTTTTTTTTTCGCGCGCTTTTTACAAAAGTCGTGTTTTTACGGAAATAAGGCCTGGAAATCAATTATTTTTGGTGGATTAGGTGTTTTGAATGTACATTCAACATAATTAGGCAAAAAAAAATGGGTCTGGACGATTACTTTAACTCAATCTTGGTGATTAAAGGCCTGTATAAAGTGATACCATCCCGCCGTGACACCTCAGCCTACTGCACATTACCACCACCACCTGGTGGTGGTGGTAATAAGGGGGTGTAAGCAGTAAGCAGTAAGGGGTGCAAGCAGTAAGCAGTAAGGGGTATGTAAGCAGTGGTCAGAAAACTTAAGTAAAAAAACCCAAATTTTTTCACTTAAAGTCCTACTTAAAGTGGAGGGGCCATGGCCTCCCTGGCCCTCCTTGTTCCTATGCTTGTGGAATGAATACAAGAGATGGGAGGAAGTAGAATAGTAATCGATATACAATTATGAAGTCATGGATCACATTTTTATGATTCATTCGAAATATGAAGTTATGGCTATGGATCAAAGAATTGTTAAATATAGAAAGCGAGCATAACAAGTAGCACAATAAGAGGGGGGCATGTACCATTGCCCCCCGCACACCCTGTTCCTATGCCTATGGCGGTAGAGGCAATGTAGGCTGAGGTTGATGTAAGTGTATTCCCTCTCCTAATGGACCACTGCACTAAGCATTAAGACCCCGTTGTAAATGCCCATGAATCTCGATCAGAGAGGTAATCTGCGGACCAGAGGGTTCTAGCGACCAAAAGTTGATATTATTCTTTCTAGGCTAAACAAGCTAAATCTGAGTTTTGCTATGTTGCATATCAGGTTTTCCCTTACAAAAGGAAATGTTTTGGTATACTCGCGACCATATTAGGAAGGTAAATTATACAAAATATAGCGTACAAATGTATGTAGTTGTCTTAAGCTTTCATCATGTTTAAAAAAAAAAAAAAAAAAACGTTAACATCATTCAAATAGTTGTTCGTCTTGATGCATGCACGGGTAATATCTCCACTCAGATCCTTCATAATGCTTCCTTAGAAATCACCTGATAAACATACATCTGTACACTTTAGTCTGAATAATGTACCTTCCTAACAAGGCCATGAGTATATAAAAACTTAATTTTACTAGGAAATAGACGTCCACACTAAAGATGTGGAACGTGTCCAAGCTCGCACAGGCTAAAGTCAACTTTTTAAATACCCTCACCTTAAAATACTTCTATTTCAACCTGACCTAACCCAACCTAACCTTCACCATCCCCTTCTTTGATTTTCTTTACTTTTTACAAAGAAAAGAAAAGGGCTAAATTGTAATTTGTTGTTTTAAAACCATAAATGGCTATGAAGCGCACCTCTCTTGTTTATTTAGAATGAAACGTTTTCGCCCTGGTGCACTAAATCCAAAACAGAAGGAGCGCTATAAAGGTTCTCCTTTGGAATAGTGCTATGAAGCGGTTTAAAATGAACATTACTGAAATTCTCTCAGTCATTACCCACCCACAATGTTCATGAAATATCAAAAATTACTTGAGATTACAAAATATTACTTAAGATTACAAAATATTACTTAAGATTACAGAATATTACTTAAGATTACAAAAAATATTACTTAAGATTACAAAATATTACTTAAGATTACAAAATATTACTTATGATTACAAAATATTACTTAAGATTAAGATTACGCAAGATTACACAAGATTACACAAAATTACACAAAATTACATAAGATTACATAAGATTACTTAAGATTACTTAAGATTACTTAAAAACAAGAACAACAAAGTGACATTTACAAGCCTATATGCACTCTAGACCTTGCCCCCATTCGTGGAGTAAACATTTTACAAGCCAATATGCACTCTAGACCTTGCCCCCATTCGTGGAGTAAACGTTTTACAAGCCTATATGCACTCTAGACCTTGCCCCCATTCGTGGAGTAAACATTTTACAAGCCAATATGCACTCTAGACCTTGCCCCCATTTCGTGGAGTAAACGTTTTACAAGCCTATATGCACTCTAGACCTTGCCCCCATTCGTGGAGTAAACGTTTTACAAGCCAATATGCACTCTAGACCTTGCCCCCATTCGTGGAGTAAACGTTTTACAAGCCAATATGCACTCTAGACCTTGCCCCCATTCGTGGAGTAAACGTTTTACAAGCCTATATGCACTCTAGACCTTGCCCCCATTCACAGAGTAAACATTTTACAAGCCAATATGCACTCTAGACCTTGCCCCCATTCGTGGAGTAAACGTTTTACAAGCCTATATGCACTCTAGACCTTGCCC
>JACEEZ010014483.1:252500-260000 GCA_016584305.1 Chionoecetes opilio
CCCATTCACTCACCCATCACCCCACACCCATTACCCATCACCCCACCTATTCACTCACCCATTACCCGTCACCCTACATCAAGGTTTCCTCAATTCTCGCAACCAACATTTTTTTTTCACAATTCTCGCTAATAGGCTGCTAAAAAAAAGAAGAAAAAAAAGTGATCGGATCATCTCGTAAGTGGGCTTAAAACCTTCCCCTGGTCGAGCTGGTTCCAAAACTGTGACATATGATGGGATTCCGCCACGGGGGGCGGCACCTATCGCGGACAGACAGACAGACAGACAGACAGACACACTTTCGCTTATATTATTATTATATATATATATATATATATATATATATATATATATATATATATATGTATACATATATATATAAATATATATATATATATGAATATATATATATATATATATACATATATAGTATATAGTATATATATATACATATATATATAAAATATATAATATATATATAGTATATATATACATATATATATACATATACATATATAGTATATATATATATATAATATATATATATATATATATATATATATATATATATATATATATATATATATATATATACATTTGGGGAGGTGGTAGCAGAGTGGTTAGCGTCTCCGACTGGCGTTCTCGGTGACCCGAGTTCGATCCCCGAAGAAAACCAAAACCTTTCTGCACCGTCGAGTGGCCTAAAGGCCCCCATCCACGGTACGATTGGTCGTACGATCTGATCCGACAGACCTGATCCGATGGATTTCCTACCACCCACTAACGATCCGACCGCACCTCAAGACCAGTTCAGTTGGTGATAGAAATGGTGGAGAGCGGTTCTCATGATGGGTCTATGCAACGAGGATCGAATTACTTTTGATGGAATCTGATACCACAACTGAGGAGCGTAAACATCATCCGCGTTCACACCAAATTTCACAGAGGCAGTTATTTTCTTAATATATTTCCGGCACACACTTCTCATATATCTTTTTTTTTTTTTACTGTTTCAACATTAGCCTCACTCGCTCACTGTCGCTCCTCGAGTTTCTCTACCAATAGGTGTCTTGCACTGACGTCACGACCTAGCGTCTTCAAGTCAAACAGGAACTACCACGTGTAGGCCTCGCGGCCTCTTGTAGCTTCCTTATTTTCTTATGTTCTTATGTTCAAATGCCGCCGTCTTCAAGCCAAATGCCGCCCGTCGGAGCGAGCTGGAGGACCAACAAACTCCACTTGCCGCCCGTGTTTGCCAGCTTATGATAATTTTCCCCTACCAAAGATATGTTTATCAGTATAAAAGATATACTGTTGTCTTCAGAAATGTTTGTACTATAATATTATCAAATAAAAAACCTTAAAACACACTAAAGAAAGGCCATTATGAGACTCAAGAAATATGCATTCACCAACTCCAGCTCCCATTTAATATTTTGCTCGAAAACTTTTTACATGGACAATGTCAATAGAAGCGGAATTTCATTAGTTTTCCATTGATATATTTCGTTATCTGATAAATGAATTAGAACCATGTATAAATTAGCGTTAACTAAATAAATAACCTCATCAATCGGGAAAAATTACCCGATATCATGATGTTATTTATTTAGTTAACGCTAATTTATGCATGGTTCTAATTTATTTATCAGATAACGAAATATATCAATGGAAAGCTAATGAAATTCCGCTTCTATTGACATTGTCCATGTAAAAAGTTTACGAGCAAAATATTAAATGGGAGCTGGAGTTGGTGAATATTAAGTTCATGCATATTTCTTGTCTCATAATGGCCTTTCTTTAGTGTGTTTTACGGTTTTTTATTTGATAATATTATAGAACAAGCATTTCCGAAGATGACAGTATATCTTTTATACTGATAAACATATATTTGGTAGGGGAAAATTACCATAAGCTGGCAAACACGGCCGGCAAGTGGAGTTTGTTGGTCCTCCAGCTCGCATTTCCCGCGCCTGTCGCAGCCACAACAAGGGCTGTGATGTCACGTGCAAGACACCTATACTTCATAAGTTGCATTTTTCTTAAATTTATCCATTTACTCTTTGCTTTTCATTTCCCACAAACATTCAGTTTCTATATGATTGGATGAATTCTGTCCTAAAGTGCTTCTCATTAGAGAAACAATTCATCTTGGTAGTCCTCTCGCGACGCTGTCAGTGGCGAAACTGACGGCTGGCCTCACGATCAGCACACTCACGGTGCGATCCGGTCTGAACCGGATGATCTGTCGGATCTAAAAACCAAACACTGCTTGGTCGCCATCCGACCAGCTGTCAGTCGGTCGGACAGACCAAAATCACCCCACTCACGATCCAATCTGGTTGGATCCAACCAGATCTGTCCGATGGTCGTACGACCAGATCGCACCGTGGATGGGGGCCTTTAAGAATACCCACATGCCCTGCCCATCAACTCTACCTTCGATTGCAAGTGCATCGGAGGACGCAGGGGGGCGGCATGAGCCTCTACAGGCGTCACTATAAAAAGCCTATTTGCGCCACCACGGGCGAGGAACAACCATCACAACCCTCAAGTGAACCTCCAGAGCCTACCATCCGAGCCCTGGTTCACCACTGCCTACAGGCGCTATAGGCACAAATGTAAAAAAAAAAAAAAAAAAAAAAAAAAAAAAAAAATATATATATATATATATATATATATATATATATATATATTTACTTATTCATGAGATGATTGAATGATTTGACGCCCAACAGCTATGGTCTATAGTCCATGGTCTATCATATCATATCTATATATGGTCGTATCTATATATGGTCTATCATCCAGGTCTATGGTCACGCAGTGAATAGCTTTGGAAGCTTTGGAACAATTAATTGAATTGTCCAATTATTTTGTGTACTTTGTTTATGAATTTGTAGTTAAATGCGGGTCTAGGTAGGTGGTGTATTATGTGAATGTAGAAGAAGAATACATTGGCCTGAAAACACCTTGTAGCGAAGATTCCACAGACTGACGAAGACATTCCATAAAGTATTGTTGATGCATTATTCAAAGTATCATACATTTAGAGAAGAAACATACAATACATAGGTCTTGAATCAAAATACTCACCTCAACCGTTCCTTTGTTTTTCATGTTTTCGTCATCATATGGCTGATCGGCGTGTGACTCACGTCTTTTTATCAGAAAGCATGCAAGAGTGATGGCTGCTAAGATGAACAACGACAATAAACCTGAAAAAGTTGAAAAAACCCGTCAAATTACATGAAAATCATACATGTGTCCTTATTATTATTATTATTGTTGTTGTTGTTGTTGTTAGCATGATTGATTTTATTGTTATCGTTATTATTTTAATGATCATTATCATTATTATCATTAATAATAATTATTATTATTATTGTTATTATTATCATAATTACTAATATTATTATTATTAACAATGATATCATTGTGTAGACATACTGACAGGTGTAAAAACAGGGGATGAAGGAGACACAGGCTGGGAAGTGAAGAATATATTATCTATGATATGAATAATATCAGGAATAAAGTACTCACTTTCCAGCCCGTGTCTCCTTCATCACCGGTTTTCAATGATATAATTATCATTGTTAGTACTATCATCATTATTTTCATTGCTATTATTAGTAGTAGTAGTATAATTATTATCATTCTTGTTATTAATTATTATTGTTTTTATTATTAGTAGTAGTAGTATCATCTTTACTATTATTATTACTTCTTGTATCATCATCATCATCATCATCATCATCATCAGAGACATAGTGATGCGTCCAGTAGATGCGTGATGTCACTGCTTATCGTGGTGGATAGGCTCGTCAGTGACCTTCAGTCCTCACTTCACCACGGCAGCTTTGACTTGTTCCTCAACACGGGACTCACAATCACTGTTACCATCCCTATTTGACGCAGTATTGCACCTGTCGTGGGTGTCTTATTGCCGAGTGGTTAGTGCCCGTGGTGGTGAGCTCGGGGGAATACCGGGGGGGGGGGGGCATGAGCCTCTAATCACTACAGGCATCACTATAAAGTGTTCTGCCTGCACCGCCATGGTAGATGGGCAACCATTATGGTCCTCATGTGAAAAACAAAACTCCACAGGCAATATAGGCTTCAACATGGAGCAAAACGTGACAAAATTGAATAAAAAAATTAGAAAGAAATATCCATTCCGGACCACACGTGCTTTCATCTCTGTCACATGACACAACGATTTCTTTAAGGACTCACCTGCGAGTACACCAATGATAGCAATGTACTTGTTGGTTATGGTTTGGCTTTCTGGGTGAGGTCCACGTGAGTGTTCTTGTTCCTCCTGGGGGTCAGACAGACTCAGACGGAGGTGGGTGTTGCCTCCCTTGCTGCCAACAGTGATCACCGGCCTGAGTGACTGCTGCATTGACAACAGTTCCAGACCTTCCTGAGGCAAGATGATGATTATATCAATTCTGATTGTCAATGTCTTCTGCTTGATTTCCTGTTCCGCCTATTTGTAATTATTGTTCATATTTAGTGTTTGCAGCAGTCTGGTTAGATCTGATATATGGTTACTTTCCATTAGTGAATGAAAAGAAACCTCCTAGATTGCGTTGTAAGGAGTGGAAGTCTTACCTGTACGATTTTAATTACAGAGGTTGAGTTCTGTCGCCGAATCTTTACTGTGAGTGTAGTGTTGGTAACTATGGGTATTGGCCCAGAGTCTGTAATCAGGTATGGCATCAAGCTGGCTTGCCCTGTCACCACCAGCTGCTGCTCGCTCTTCAGGGGGTGGAGCGGAACTGTTGTTTGTTGGCCGTCACCCACATCCCATTCAGGCGAATCTGAGGACAAGTGTTAAAAGGATACCATCTCACAATGTGTCCCTTGTACTGCTTTGTCTTATTATTCTTTTAATGCTAAGATAATTTGGTGTATTTACCAACGCCATTGTGGAGTTCTAACGTTAATGAAGTCACAACTTGGGTATCAAGAGGTCAGTACGCTGTAGTACTAAGAATGGAACACACAAAAATATTAAAACGGATTTTAATAAGTGTTGCTTCTTAACCTTAAAAAGGAAAAAATATTCCATGGTGATTTCTCGCCCCACTGCGTATGTACCCTTTGATGTTTGATGATGCGGTAAGATGCTTCTAAATGTTTGATGATGCGGTATGATTTGTGTTCTTTTGTGACATTTTGTTATATTACACATACTCTGCAGCTTATATCTTAATAGAAAAAAAATACATATTCACCTCCAAAGCAGACTGAAAAAAATCCTTTCAGAGTCATTATGTTGAGCGGGAAGTCCAGAGTCAGGGCAAGGAGGTCCGCCTCGTCATTCTCGTCTATCCATTTCAAGCTAAGATGTCGGTTGTCAGCCACAAGCCTTAGTCTGTTCCAGCCTTCGCTGACCATGAGGTGCAAAGGATGACTAGTGTTTGAGGAAATACCTCCTCGCACCTTGTAGTGAGTGGCGGCATAGTTGGACACGTCCAATGTATCCCGGTAATCAACATAATCAAGGTCCCGGAATTCCAAAGTAAATTGTAAGGGATGTTTCGGTGAGATGAATACTAAGATGCTGATGTTCAAAGGTGCTTCAAGGAATTGCTCCCCCTGCACAATGCATTCTGAAAAGAGAGAAAAAAACTAGATCATACGTAGTTCATTGATGTCAAAATATACATACGTTAATAAACAAATAGATGAATAGAAAATGGTTAATAAGTAATACATAATAGTAATTCATAATACAACATTCTATTAAATACTGTAGAGAAATGCTTCAAGGCGGGTGTATGGGTAAATATTACCTTCATGCATGCAAAGAGAAGGTAATATTTACCCATACACCCGCCTTGAAGCATTCCTCTACAGTATTTAGTAGAATGTTGTAGGACACACGTGGTCGAATGCTTCTATTTTGCCAACAATCCTCATTATAACGCCATGAATAATGTAAAACTCGTATATTTTCTTTTTGTATAAACCTATGTTGACCATGACAACACTTAATTGTAGCTGGTTTGGTAGGGAATAATGGACAATAAGTCAAGCCTGACACCCCGAGACCCGACGTCCTGAGCTGACGGGAGGTTCCCAGACGGCCACCAGATGGCAGATCGAGCTCACTGTTATAGTCTATTGAAATTCATGTTTATTTGCGTGATGCGAGATTCTATGTTAATCAGATGTTTTCTGGGATATATTCGGGACGCGTAAATATGACTCCCCCCAAAAATGGTTTGGGACGTCCTTGCTGTTTGATACTAGACTAATGCTTTGCTGTTTATTTACGAGGCAAAACTATTTTTGATATTGCGGGGAGCAAAAGCCACACTGACTACAGGCATTAGCATCACATTTACCACGTGGAGGAAGAATACTTTGAAACATATTAAAATTGAGAGTGATTATTAAGATTATCGATCACAATGATCTTTGCATAGATGAAGCAGCAAGTGTACACAAGAATGTACATATGAACAGTTATGTCAAGTGAAAAACTACCAAATAATGACACAAAGAGTACTTGTTGTAGCCATTTGCCGCAACATGAGCATGGAACTTTGTGTAAAGTTCAGCAGCTACTGTGGCGGAGAGTTTTTCTTGCTTTTCTTGAATTTTTGTATTTGCATTTCAGTTGGTACAACAAACCATCTATAGGTCAGTGTTTTTTAACCTTTTCACACCACCAGCCCCCTTTCGTAGTTGGTCCTTGCCTTCACACCCCTTCACTTCTTTAAGCAAAATATCTCAAAATAATCCTGAATCAGAAAAAAAACTGAAAGAAAAGCTTTTTTAGCAGTTATTGTGCATATACTTACTCATAAACACCTTATATATGCCCAGCAAATTCAGTTACATCACGTTTAATGAAATACTTTGATAGTTCTTCCTCTTTCTCTCTTGGCTCACACCACTCCAGGTTACGAACCGTTGGTCTAGTCTTTGCAACCATACTACTCCTTTTCTCTTCCCAGACATGATGACATGAGCATGGAACTCTAACTACGGTTCAGCAGCTATAGTGACGGAGAACTTTTAAAGTGAAATATTTGAAACATTTAATAATAGCCGCATAAATACAATAATGTTTGTTTACAATTTAGAAGGCCAGCCTTTATAATTAGCAGAGCTTTTCAGGCAAATTTGTACGACAAACAGTCTAATAACCTAGTCTTTGCAGCCATACTGTTTCTTTTGGCATTTTCCCAGGCATGGGTGAGTGGCCGCCCATAGATCAAGAGGAAATTTAGGATATTGCGTACATGAAGATATAAAGTCTCAAATGACGCTTTCTGTATTGCTGATACAGATAACAGCTACTTCCTATCTCATCTTTGCCTTTACACCTGCTCAACTCTAGCAAAGTCTTCTCCTTTCATATTAGTTATCCGAGACAGAGCCTTGAATATGTAATGTTGCTAATAATGGGTTCCGCGAGTGTAGTGCAAGGATATGCTGTCTGTTTGTCTTTGATTGCACTTTCTTTTCCCATAGTTC
>JACEEZ010014483.1:265000-297500 GCA_016584305.1 Chionoecetes opilio
ATATTTATAACTTAAATGAGATCAAATATGTGAATAAAAAATGCATATAACATGAATATAACATAAAATGCATATAACAGTACACTCAAAACTGCGGCACTCCTTCTTTCCCCTCTCGTTTTCAAATAATGATAAGGTTATGATTTAAATCATTGATTTGAAAAAACAATAATTTTATTTAAATCATGATTAAAACAAGTGATTAAAATCAACTAGATTTAAATCAAACAATCCTGGTCTAAACTAATAATAAATAGTATAATATCTATATAATAATGAAATAATATTATAATGCTTAGGTTCAATCCCTTGAATACTCAGCTGAAATGTATAATATTTATATAACAATTTGTAGAGTTATATGAAAATTCAAGAAATTGGCAGCAAGTATCCTAGTCTTTATGTTTTTGTCATAAAAGTGAGGATTGCTCACACAGTTTATGTTCAAGTATTTATGCAGATCATCATACTTTTGTTTTTTTTAAACCAGATCTTTTGGCATGGCGGGTATGAGACCCATTCTTCGTGGTGTGGGCCACTTGGGAGAGCTGGAATTGATGGACGAGTTTCCACGGCACCGTCGCTTCCCGACTCGTCGAGACCCCTTTTTGGATGACACGGAGGGGGAATTCATCGCCCGCTACAGACTCTCCAAGGAGGCCACTCTCAATTTGTTTTCTAAAATTGAGCCCTTGCTACCAATGTCGCAGAATAACAGGGGTAAGTAACCTCACAGCCGTTTACTGAATTAGTGGATAAATTTGGAGTAACACTCTGTGATAGCCTGATAGGTACTGTGTTTGAGCCCTGCTCAAGGTATTGCAATTTTTACCTGCCAAACCCCGGCAGTTACTTATCCCATTGAGCAAGAGGATAGGATGTGTAGCGTGGAGGTCCAGACCCTTGCCGACTCTCATCGTGAAAGTATTCCAATGAATACTTTTTTGCGCCCCCTCGCTAATCCACACCCCGCCCCGACGTCCGCTCAGCATATGGCGATAGTTTCTAAACCTCTTCCAGACCGCGCGATCATTTCACATCAATAGCCAAGACCTACCCCCCTAGAGTCGTGGCCCAAAATCGGCAGTTCACACTGCCGATTTTGATTTTAAACCTTTACAGAGAAGAATTTTATTCTACTTTCAAACAAATCTTTTCCATATTTTATATAATCATAAAAAGAGACAGTGAAAACTCTGTTAACCTCATATCTTCAAGCTGTTTTTTGCTCTAATTTGTCAACTCTTCTATCTCCATGTCTATATATATATATAGACATGGAGATGGAAGAGTTGCTCATATATATATATATATATATATATATATATATATATATATATATATATATATATATATATATATATGCTCATATATATGTATCATATATGATGTGTTGTATTGTTACCATATCATACCCTTAATTAGTATGTCCTTCAAAATGTATACTTTACATCCACTACATACACTCCTGACACTTTCTCAATATTCATGTCTTGTTACTTTCATTTACATATCCCATGATGTACTATTAATTTTCTTTCAATTTCAACTTCAATGTAGCATTTTGATAATCATGTAAGCAATTGTATGGTCGAATAATTGTCAATTGTCGAGAGCTGCTTGGTATGGGAAAGGAGCCTGCATGGGAACTCGCACGTGGTGACCCCCGGGAGTGGCGTCGTAGGGTGGGCGAGGCGACGCGTCCCCCGGCGTATGCCCCCAATGATTGATTGAATTGTATGGAGTGTGTTTCACTTTCAGTAATATTTTATTTTTCCCAACAGGGTGCCGGGTCCCACCAAAACTTCAGTTGCTGGTAACTCTGAGATATTTTGCCACTGGTGATCTCCAGCTATCTATGGCAGATTGCAATGAAATGTCACAACAGTCTGTCAGCCATTATGTTAAGAATGTGACTTACGCAATTTGCCAGTTAGCTGCTGAGTTCATCAAGTTCCCGAGTCCAGCGGAGGAGAACACATTGATGAGGGACTTTGAAGAAGTTGCTGGAATGCCGGGGATTATTGGGTGTGTTGATGGAACTCTCATTCACATAAAAAGTCCTGGGGGGCCAGATGCGGAGCTTCATCGAGGAAGAAAAGGTTTTTTTGCCCTAAATGTGATGGCAGTGTGTGACGCAAATATGGTGATCACGAACCTAGTAGTTAACTGGCCAGGAAGTGCACATGACTCCAGGGTTTATAGAGAGTCTGGTTTATGTGCTGCTCAGGAAAGAGGGGAGTACAGAGGAGTATTGCTGGGTGACAAGGGCTACCGATGTGACTACTACCTCTTTACTCCCCTGCGTAACCTTGTGACTGCCAAAGACTATAGATACAATGCCGCTCATGCAAAAACCCGAAACCTGATTGAGCGCACATTTGGCATCTTGAAGCGGAGGTTTGGTGTTCTTGGCAAATGTTTGCGCACAGAGCTGTCAACCTCAAAAAGAATAGTTACAGCTTGTGCCATCCTACATAACATTGCCAGAATTAACAACCTCCCTTTCGAAGAGGTAGAACTCAATGATGAAGACGATAATGATTTTCCGGATGGTGGTAATGTTGGTCCTCGTGGAGAAAGAAGGGCTCTATACATAGAGCGACATTTTTAATGCCCCCACTGAATGATTGATTTGTGAGCATATGTGTGTGTTACTAATGCTGGCTTGCACTGATGGAGGCTGGCTTGCCCCTGGAGGAGCGATTTGTGTCCTTGTGGACAGGTGTCTTGCAAATGGCGGTGTAAGTAGTGGGCGCGTGTGTTCTCCTGCTACCCGGGGCAGCTGCCAGGGACAGTGTTTGATGTTTTGTATGTAAAGGATCTTGGATTTGACTACCACCCAGCTGTGCTGATGAATATTATTACCATGTGGTGATTATTAGTTTTGAAAGTGTTTGTCGTATTTCCTTGCCTGTATTGTTTCATGTGGGGGTTTTCAGGTGGCGGGAGTAATATATATATGCCTCTCTTAAGAGTGCGATCATGCCACCTCTTTGAGGGTCTTCAGTGACAGGCATGAGCTCTACTATGACGCAGTGACACCTCTTGAGGTTATGTAAGGTCATTAATAACGTCATAGTGAAATAGTATAAGGTTTGCACCTCCACGTGGTCTCCTGCCGGGCAACGTGGCCCTGTGACAGGCTTAGGCCTGCTCAGTAACGGGCCGCGGCTAAGACAAACCTCTGCCGCATCGGGGGCGAAAGCCCTTGGTGCGAACAATGTCATAGTTCAGTGTACTATGGACTCCATTGGAAATCGCTACATTTGTAGAGGGCAAATTTTGAGAGGAGGAGATGTGGCACCACTGGAGATAATTACTGACAGTTCACTGGACTTGCTAATCCCATACAGAAAATTGACCTGCCCTCTTTCGCTCACCTCCCGCTCGCTTCGCTCTCACAACCACACACTCATACTATCTCATTACCTTCCTTTCCTTATTTACCTCCCTATTCTTATCATCATTCTTCTCAATTTTTTTATTTGTATTTGTAGAGAGAGAGAGAGAGAGAGAGAGAGAGAGAGAGAGAGAGAGAGAGAGAGAGAGAGAGAGAGAGAGAGAGAGAGAGATCTTTCCACATTCAGCTCAGATTACGTATTCCCAAGGGTGCTCTAGCGAGGCCCCCGGGGACCAGGGTATTCTCTTGGGGACCAGGGTATTCTCATATCTATAAAGAAAATAGGATTGAAAGTCATTATCAATTATTATTATCAATCTTATCTCATTGTCAAAAGTGCCACAATGATGCCGTATTATCATTCCTCTGATCAGATAACGTAAATTGTATCGTTTAATGTAAATTTTTCAATCTTATTTTCTTTATAGATATGACCAACGTAACCTGTATCAGGAAACTCGCAGTGGCCATGTTTGCTGTAACATATTCGGCTGGATTTCGATGCATGGGGTGGGTGATGTGGTCAAAATTGAAGGTAGGTTTAATTCTGTGAAATATCTAGAAATGTTGCAAAATTTTGTGATACCCTCAATTCAAAGACACCTCGGTGATCAACCTGGGCCAATAATATATGTCCAGGATAGGAGCCCAATCCATATGGCGAGGGTAGTCAGGGAGTGGTTGCAAGGACAAGCTGCAGTTATACAACCCCTGGACTGGCCAAGCCGGGGGTGCGATTGCAACCCCATAGAAAATGTTTGGGGTTACATGGTGAACAGGTGGGAGAATGGCAAAGAAAGGAACCCCCAACAATTAATGGCGCATATAGAAAGAGAGTGGGAGGGGTTACGAGCAAAGCAGGATTTCATCCGCAGTTTGGTTTCATCAATGCCAGGAAGACTGCAGGAGGTCATTGACAAGAATGGAGGCTGGACGCAATACTAGTGCGTGCATGTTGGAAACAAACGAGAGAGAGAGAGAGAGAGAGAGAGAGAGAGAGAGAGAGAGAGAGAGAGAGAGAGAGAGAGAGAGAGAGAGAGAGAGAGAGAGAGAGAGAGAGAGAGAGAGAGAGAGAGAGAGAGAGAGAGACAGAGACAGAAATTAAAGCCATGTTTATTATCTATTTCATTTACTTGTTGAGATGTTCTCGTTATGGCATTCCTTTCCTCTGATGCATGCATTTCAAATGAATTATGCTTTCTCCACTGAGTCAAGACTTTGTCTAATTGTGAAATAAAAATTTGCATGAATTGGAAAAATCCTTAATGTTTTTTTTTTTTGGTGTGTGTAAATACAGACCCCTTAACCCCAAGTACTGCATAAGAAAGGCACATGAGAAGGCTGGGTTTCTTGAGTGATGTGCATCCAAGTTATGTAATAATCTCTCTCTTCTCTCTCTCTCTTCTCTCTCTCTCTCTCTCTCCCTCTCTCTCTCTCTCTCTCTCTCTCTCTCTCTCTCTCTCTCTCTCTCTCTCTCCCCTCTCCCCACTCTCTCCTCTCTCTCTCTCTCTCTCTCTCTCTATACACGGCATACTTTACAGACTAAGGCACTATTTGAAATGTAAAATGTTTACTACAAGTTTATTTTACCCTAATATATCCACATTTTTTATATTGTTCATCTTTATGGGGAGGTGCCTATAAACCTTTCTTTGGGACAGCCTCTTTATTAGTCAGAAAAAGTTGTTACGTGTTATGTTCTTTAAAAATCGTTATGACCATACCATCAGTATTTTCCGAGACTTCAAGTTTTTAAAGCTTCCAGATATCATACTCCTTCAAACCAATCTTTTTGTACATAATCCATACACTCTTTACCCTTTAAGGACCTTGGTTTTAAAGAGCAATACCCTACAATGTAAACCCGAAAGACCACATGATTTACGTATAACCATTGTGCAGACATCACATGCACAACAGAGTATCTTGTCAAGGGGAAAACTAAAAGCTGGAACAATTTAAACCAAAACATTTATTACGATGAAAACTTAAAATCTTTCAAACGTAACTTTATAAAAAGCATGCTTGACAAATACAATGAAAAAATTTTTAAACTCTTTTTCAACATAAATGTCATATTTGTTTTTTTTTTTTTTTTTATGGTTTTTTAAGTTTTTTTTTTTTTTGCATTTAAAATGTTTGGGTTTATATTGTTAATTTCCTTTTACATAAAAAAATGTTTTTTTTAAAAAGGGCCTGCCCAGTCCCTTGCTATGTTTTTTATGTATTATAGCTTTCAGCCCCTAAAAAGCTTGGTTTATTGGACCTGGTTTTATCCTATATGTAATATGTTCATAGTACAAAAACTACATGGCCAAATAAATATATCAATATTCAATATAAATATCTCCCTTTATTTATATTTTTATATATATATATATTTATTATATCGCACAAAAACACATGATATCCTCCTTCATTCAGAGAAAAGTTTTGGGGTTGTGTGTTCTAGGGACCTCCCCTGCCCAAAGGGTTTTAATTTTTTTTTATTTAAAGTTTTTTAATCTTTCAAAAAGAAAAACAAAATTTATTGTAACCTTACATAATACCTTAAGTTAAACTACTTAATACTTATACAATTAATCTATACTTTATAAGAGATGGGGGCACCAGCCCCCCGCGAAGTCCGAGCGACTCCTGTGAGGAGGCTCGTCCCTCGCTCCATTTTAAGGGGGCAGGTGGGCGGAGGCCTGAAGCCCCAAGGGGAAACCTGGCCCCGGGGGGGCCTCGCTAGGCCCCCTTGGGGGAATACGTAACTGAGCTGAATGTGGAAAGATCTCTCTCTCCCCCGCTCCCCTCTCTCCCCTTCTCTCTCCTCCTCCTCTCTCTCTCTCTCTCTTCCCCCTCTCTTCTCCTCTTTCCCTCTCTTCTCTCTCTCTCTCTCTCTCTCTTCTCTCTCTCTCTTCTCCTTTTTCTTCCCCCTCTCTCTCTTTTCCCTCTCTCGCTCTCTTCCCCTTCTCTCCTACAAAACAAAAAAAAAATTGAAAAGAATGATGATAAGAATGGGGGGTAAAAAAGGGAAAAGGAAAGGTAATAAAGATTATGATTTTTGGTTGTGTGGGGAGGTGAGCGAAAGAGGGCGGGTCAATTTCTGTATGGGATTGCAAGTCCAGTGAACTGTCAGAATTATCTCAGGGGTTTGCCACCCTCCTCTCAAAATTTGCCCTTACAAATGAGCGTTTTTCCAAGGAGTCCAAGTACTACTACAGCGAAATGTTTTTGAAGGCGGGGCTCAAAAAAAGGCCCTCTTTCGACTGTGACCCCCTGCCGTTCATGGAGGCTATCCGCCGAAGGGGTATCCCATAGCTTTTTGTGTATGTGTATATCTGTATAGTGTGAAAAAGTTTAGCGAGAGACTCTTACGGGAAAACATTTTGTTAGGGGATTCCCCTTGAGCAACAAGTTCCGTGGGGAACACTTCCTTTCCCTGCCCGGGAAAATGTGTGTGTGCCTTTTTTACCATTCTCCCCGGGGACTCGCAGTGTTGTATTAATGTTTAATGCGTTTTTTTACTCAAAATTGATTCTTTTGATTAACACCGTAGTTCGGGTTTGAGTTAAACAATTACGGGGTTCCTTTACATCATATATAAATGGGGTAAAATATTTGCTGTTTTTATGGCTGTGACTATAGCAAGCGCAATGAGGGTAATATATAAAGGAAAAAAACATAGGAATTTTTAAATTACATATACGTATTTATTGATAAATTGGGGGTCAATGAGGACAGCATTTGCAAAGCTTTTTATTGTACTATAAATTTCAACCGTCGAGAAAGTCGTTTTTAAAAAACTTTGCACCACGTAAAATTAAATGTCACGCCATAAATACACCACAACATTAATTCCCATTTCTAATGGGGTAAGGCAAACTAAAACAGGTCATACCCATGCATCACATCACAACATTGAAACCCCTTTAAACACAAGTTAGGGAAAAAAGAAAATTTTTCACAGCCATATATATATTATATAATATTATATATATATATATATATATTATAATATAAAATTTTTAAATAATATATATATATATATATATTATATATATAGGCTGTGAATAATTGTCTTGGTTTCCCCTTAACTTGTATAAGGGGTACAATTTTGTGAGTGAGAGGGTATACATGTTATTATTTTTCCCTTTCCCTCTATAAAAATGGGATATAATGTTGTGGGTGATTTAGGGCTGTGACATTCAATTATACGTGGTGCAACTTTTTGAAGACGACTTTCTCGACAGGTTAAAATTTTAATAGTACAATAAACTGCTTTGCACATCTTCCACTTTGACCTGGGTTGATGCAAAAAACTATAGTAAGTTAAAACATTCCTATGTTTTTTTCCTTCTAATTCCCGTCATTGCTCTTGCTTCTCTCCCATATTTCCCCATTTTCTTTTCTTGGGTTGCCCACTTAAGGAAACCCTAAAACACCTAAAAGCTAAATGGAAGGACCAATAATGCTTGTGAAGTGTTTTTATATATAAAATCTCCCAAGGCGGGGTTGTCTGATTTAACTAGTGCAACCCCGGTCCAATATGCCGGGGCTGAGGTAGCTATCAAAAATATTATTAATAGTTTTGAGAATGGTAAAAAAAAGTTTTGGAGAAGGATAATCTGAAATATTTACACAACTCTCAAAAATTTGGCTAGCACCCAAAAAAAACTTTTGTGGAACTAAACAAGAGAAGCCTGGAGAAGAGATTGCGGCGAATCCTCGCAACCCCTGTAGTTAACACCCCGGCAACGGGAGTGTTGAATGGTTTTGGGGGACATTTAAAGGGGCTGTTCGAAGAGAACCCAATTCTTTGAAGTCCCTTCAGGAATGATAGAACAGCAGCTTGGGGTGGTGTTGTCGGGTTGAGAGCGTCTCTGTGAACTTTACCAGTGTAGGGGGGGGTCTGGGGTCTCTGGATAAAATACCCCCCCCCTCGGACACAGGGGTTGGGGAGAAAAAGGAAGACAGTTGCGTGTCATTGAAAGGGGTAGTTGTCGGAATTTTTTGTTAAGTAGATCGGGTGAAAGTTTGGGGTTTTTTTTTAGACTTAAACAGGTTGTTTTGCACCAATCAGAAATGAAATAAAGATCAAAATTTAGGCGCTCGGTGGCATCCCCCTTTAAAATCACTTATTTCCCTTTTGAGTTTGAGCAAAAAATTACGACGTTAAAAAATGCCGGGAGAATCATCAGCTGGGTTTGCTTTTGCCCCCAACAAAAATGAAATAAAATAAAAAATTTGGGGCCGCTCGGTCATCTCTCGTAAATATTTATTCCCCTTTTGATTTTTGGACGTCTAAAATACGACGTAAAAAAATGCCGGGTAGAATCATCAGCGAGGTTGCTTTACCCCTTCAGAAATAAAATAAAAATAAAAAAAAGTTAGGCGTCGGGGGCATCTCTCCGTAAATCACTTAGTTCCTGTTGGTTTGACGTCAAAAATTACGACTTGAAAAATCCCGGGTAGAATCATCAGCGTGGGTTTGCTTTACCCCAGTCAGAAATGAAATAAAAATAAAAATTTAAGGCGCTCGGTGGCATCTCTCCGTAAATCACGGTACAAAATAACTAAAAACCCGATATTCAATTTTGAAAATGAGAAAGAAATAATTGTTAAAAACCCCCCCCCCCCCCCCCCCCCCCCAAAAAAAATTTTGGCTTTTTCCCCTTGCACCCTGTTAAGATTTTGAACACTTACTTTACACTAAATTAATATTTTGCAAAACGGTCTGCAATTTTGGTCTACCTCCCCGTCAAATGTTAAGGCTAGAAAAAAACCCCTCTTCTGACACTACAAAACTTCTTTTTAATCAAACCCCATCTTTTTTCTCATATACTCTTTTGCGCTCAATTTTTTTTTGCTCTAAAAAGCTCAAAATACTCTCCTGTTTCCGCCTATAGGATCATACTCCATAGAAATCCCCCCCTTTTGGGTTTTATTGCCAGAGGATGTGGTGTGCAGAAGGGGGTGTTTGGGGGAATTTTGGTTTTTGTATGTAGCAGCAGCAGAGTAGAAGGGTGTGGGAGGGCAGCAAAAAAGGGCAGGGTTAGACGTGCTAGGCAGGGGTGATCAGGGCGTTAGGCGTACAAAAGACATGGCAGAAGTAGAGGGGTTTTGTGGGATGGGCCTTTAGCAGGGACACATGGGGTTTGGGGTTTTTGCCCGAAAAGAAAGTAACCCCACAGAGGAAAAGACGTGTTGGCAGGGGTGCAAAGGGAAATCAGGCATCCAGATTTGCGTGCTTAAGACCAGGGGATCCCCAAGGGAAAAGGATGGAGACCATCATCTTTCCAAAGCTGGAATAAATTTGTCTTGAAATTTGTACATACATTACTATCAAAAAGCTTTTTCTATTGCTCCATCAACCCCAATCTTGGCCAAAATTAACATCCCCAAAAAAATGTGAAATTTAGTTTAAAATACCAAGCAAATTTGTGCTGAAGTGAGGAAACATTCCACAAATGTGAAAAAACCAAAGCGAGGGAATGCGGCGGGAACAAATGGGGGAGGGAAAAAATCAAAGTTAAAGAGGAGGCGTTATTCTCAGAAATTTACTGAATTTAAGGATAAATATTTAAAGGTCACGAATTTGTGAATCTGGAGTACACTGATATGATTAAGGCTAAAAAAATCAACATTCACTCGAAATAACTTTTTACTAAATTTTATCATATTTTTATTGTTTATTGTCTACAAGCCTTGCAAATCAAAATTTATGTAGTGATTTCCTTTTTACTTCTCTCTGAATATTTGTAATATGTAATAGAGGAGCCTTTTACGAACCAAGTTGTAGAGGAAAGAATGGTGAAAGAATGAAAAAAAAGCCATGAAATCTGCCCTTAAAAGTAATATAGGGGATGATTTTAATGCATTTTTTACATAAGTAAAAGCAATTCGTCTTCTACCAGTTTTCCCCCCCTTAGAATAGACAACTTTTTTTCTGTTTTATTTCCTTTAAGGCTGTTTTGGCCAAAAGTAAAATTATTAGCTTGATGCCCCAAGGTTTATTTTTCCCTTTTCCCCGACCCTTTAAGTCCCCACATACCTTAATAATCCAGTGCTTAACTATCTTGATTGCAATGTTAAAATTTTAAAAAAAAGGGCCGGTTTCCATAGCATGTTTTGAGGGCCCGCCTTTCCCGTAACCCCCAATAAGACGTCAAAAAAAATTTGACCGCACCACCGTACAGCTGCCGTACAAAGTTAAAATCAAGTATTCCCCCACCGGTGGGTCCGCTTGGCGGATGTGAAAACTGTGCCGGTTACCACTACAACCCAATCAAGTGGTATGATGGTGACGTCAATGTTGGGCTTTTGTACGGCAACGGCGGCCGTAAAAAGCGGGGTAGTGGAACCCGGCCAAAATGTTTAAAAGACAGATATAATTCAAGTAGATTGGAAGCACCCTCTCCAAAAATAGCAATTTTTTGATTTTTTTGAATCTTCTCCACTACAATGCAATTTCTAAATTTAAAATTTTTTAAATGGCCACAATGATGAAAATCATATCATAACAAAGGACGTTTCCCTTTATAATTGGTGGGAACATGTAATAAAAACACGAGTTTAACATCCACCCAGTAAGTCCCTAAACAGAAAACCCCTCTATTAAACTTACCTGATTGGACTAACGACAAAGAAAAACGTGTGGAAGCCCCTTGCCCCACTTTTTCTCTCCAGGATTCTCAGAGAGGGGGTCATGCCCTCACTGAAACTTGGTGGGGTAGGAGGTTTGCCACCAACCCGTCTGCTTCAGCAATTTTTTAAATACTTCCTCCTTTTGCACTGTTTCCAATAAAAATAAAATAGTCAATACAAATTTCTTAATATAAAAATGATGGAACACTACTTGCTGTATAAATAGGTTACACAGGTTTGCTGAATAAGTACCGTTTTTCAATTGCCCTATGAGAGGGTGAACTTTTATAAATCCCAAACCGGCCATATTTCTTAGCCCGGCTGGGGGCCAGGGGTTTTCTTATTAAATAAGTTGATTTGAATCATGATTTTTTTCAAATGATTCAAAAATACAAATCCTGATTTTAAAACCTCCTTATCATGATTTGAAAACGGAGGCTAAAGAAGGAAAATTAAACAAAGGGCTTTATGAACACCATTTTATTTTTTTTTTATTTTCAGTTTTTTATTTTTGACTTCCCATTTAGAATCAAGTACCTGGCACGGATTCGAATAGGGCCGCAGATTCGTACCAGGCCCGCTAGCCACGCACACGGAGGCGCATTAAGGGGGGGGGGGGGTGAGCTTGTAAAGTTTGCAGGGGCGGTTTGGACCGCCCACATAAACACCAGCTATATTTATACTATATACCCGCACACGTATATTTATAAAAGTAATAGATATAAAAATTACAAAGGGGTAGACTTACTAAGGGTAAAAAAAACTAAGGGCCAGCCTAGACTGGCCTTCAAACGTCCGAAAAAAATTTTTTTTTATAGACACAGGGTATAGACTGTCCATCAGAAATATAAAATATGTAAATTTATCTGTAATTTATATTATATTATTTTTTAATTCATTATTCTAACTTTTTTTTGCTATAAAAAATGCTAAACAAATCCTGAGTAGTTATTTTCATTGAAAATTAAAATTTTTTTTTTTTTAATCCATTTAAAATTAAATAAATTGATTTAAATCAAATGATCTAAATTTTTTTTTTATAAAAAAAAAAATTTTAAAACAAAACTAAACCCTTTGGGGGTGATCCAGAAATGAATAGAAAATAAGGGGGTCTTGTTTGGGAAGGTTATTAACCAATGCCCCCTTAGGGGGGGAACAAACGGTGGAGTCTGTATCAGGCAGGGAGGAAAAAGGTTTCGAAAAAAAAGGGAGTATTGTATTTAAACTGCGTTTTACCCAAGAAATATCCCAAAAACCCCTGCCATGATTGCCCCTTTATGATAATCATTCAATGTAATGAAAAAATACCCATTTTGAGCGGCGAGCACCTCCTGAGCTGGTCCCAGTCCTTCGGGGAGAGTCGGGATTTATGCGTGAAGGCCTTTCTTTCCTCCCCCCCAGGCAGGCTTCTTACCCAAACAAGGCAGGGTTGGTTTAGCGATCTTTCAGTACTTTTTGTTCCCCTAAAGCCCGAGGAGCTTGACCTCTGATCTTGAGAGAGCGGGGGTCGTTTCCCGCATGCCCCCCATTTTTGGTGGTGGTAGTGGTTTGTGGGGGGAACCGTTGAGGGGTGCAAGGATTTCAGGGGATATAATTTTTCCCGTAGTTTGGGGGGCTCCACAGGCCTTACAGCTTCAATTTCTATACTATTTTGGGTCGGTATAATTACAACAGTATTTACTTGCAGAAATAAAAAAAAATAAAAATTTTTATTCATATTGATAAAAGAAAAATGAGAAATAAGAAAAAAAGGAAGCTACAAGAGGCCGTGAACCTACCCCGAGGGAGTTCCCCTTATTTAAAATACCTACATCCACCTTTCATCCCATTTTACATCCCTCACTCTATTTTTGAACCCGTTTTTTTCCTTTGTTTAAATCTCGCTTTTCCAGCTTGAATCCGTTATTTTTGTTTTACCCAGGTTACTTTGCCGGAAAAAATTTTTTCCCACCCCCCCTTTTTAAAAACCCCTTTTTCCACTTAAAAAAATTTTATAGGATCGCCCCTTTATCTGATCTCTCGGCGATGTAAATTTTTAAACTTTAATCTCTTTTCATAACTAAAGTTACGCATCCCTTGAATAAATTTTGGTCATCCTTCTCCGCACTGGGTTTGTGGTTAGGTCGTTTTTTTGGGTTTCGTTAGATTTAGACTATGTTTGGTTGGTTTGGTTTTGTTTGTTTAGGAAATAAGTTTGAGATTTGTTTTTGTTGAGTTTTTAAGTTTTTAAATAAGCAAAATGTTTTCTACTGCAGTCTAATTAACAATTACATTACAAAACCCAAAACACGGACGGGGGGGTTTTAATATCCTGAACTTTCTTCTCATCTAAAAAAACTATTTTTTAACAGCTACAACAGCCCCTCGGAAATTAAAATGAACATAATCTGTGGGGGTCTTCCGGGGTTGTGAAACCCTTGGTTTGGGGTGGGGGGGTTTGGGGGCCCGTGATGTCTAAAAAATTGGTTAAAAAAGGTTAAAACAATTTTTTCCCAAAGGTGTTTTTTTGTTTGAAAAATTTTTGGGGGGGGGTGGTCTGCCAGCCCTTTGGGGCCAGAAAAAGGGCCTCCGCGAACCGCTCCCAAAAAATTTTTTCAAAGAAAAAATTTTTTGGTCAAAGGGGGAAAGAATTGGTTAAATTAAAATTTTAAATGAAATTTAAAATGGCCTTTTCTAATCAATTTCCCGTATCAAAACCCCCTCCCTTAAATTGTTTTGAAAATTTTGCAAAAAAACCCTTTCCCCCCGGGGGGAAGGTTTTTGTTGGGGGGTTAAAGGGTCTACCCCGGGAGCCTGCCCCCCGAAGTCAGTGTAGCCCGGGGAAAAACCCAATATAGATTGCTACACGGGGCCTAAACCCCAAATTTACCTTCGGTTAACCATGTTCCCTGGGATGTTTTGTGCAATAAACCAATTGTTTCTTGGGGAAAACAGGTGGGAGAAAAGGGGTGTTTAAAGAAAGACATAGAACTTTAAGGGGGAATTGGGTAGGGCACTATACCTAACCTATTTTCTGAAAAATGGTGGGGGTGATGGGGGTTTGAATTTTGGGGATGTAAAATTTTCCAGGGGGTAGATGGTTTTTCATATGGGGTAGGGTTTAGGGGTTTTTTGGGGGAGGGGGTGGTTTAGTGGAAGGGGTGATAGGGGTGATGATGGTGTGGGTTGGGAGGTTATAGTAGTGGTGGGGGATATGGGTATTTTGGGATTATTATGGGGGTTTGGGGGGTTTTATTTATGGATTGGGGAATAAGATGGTGTTTGTTTTTTTGGAAGAGGTGGGGAAAAAAGGAAGCGTTGGGCAAACCGTGAAGAAAAACGGGCCCCAGGGGGGCCAAGGTCCAAATTTTCCCTGTCAGGGCAAAAAAAATTTTGGGAATAAAAAACTTTTACGGGTGGGGCGTGGGGGGGGGTTTATTTTTGGGGTGGTTTGGTGTGGTGTTGGTGGGGGGTGGCGGTTGTTTGTTGGTTGGGGTGGTTTTTATGGTGGTTGGGGGTGGTTTGTGTGGTGGGTGGTGGTGGGCGGGGGTTTGGTTGTTAAGGGGGGGTTTTTATGGTGGTGGGGTTTTTTGGGGGGGTGGTCCGGGGAGTGGTGGGTTTGGGGGGTGGTTAGTGGTGGCGGGTGGTGTTGTGTGGTTGGGGGTTTTTTGGTGGTGGTTTTGATGGGTGGTTGGTTTTTTGGGGGTGGTTGTTTTTGTGGTGGTGGTGGTGGGGGTTGGGTGAGTGGTGGGGTTTGGGGGTTTGGTTTTTTTTGGGGGGGTTGATGGTGGTTTGGGGTGGTTGTTTTTTTGGTGGGGGTTGGTGGGGTGATGGTGGTTTTGGGGTTTTTGTGGTTGGTTATTTTTTGGGTTTTTAGGGGTTGGTTGTTTATGGGGTTGGTGGTGGTTTAAGGGGGTTTTTTAATTTTTGGGGGTTTGGGTTTTTATGGTTTGGGGGTTTTTTTTTTTTGTTATTGGCGGTTTTTAGGGGGGTTTGGGGGTTTTGTGGTGGGGGGTGGTGGCTGGGTTTTTTGGGGTGGTTGGTTGGGGGGGTTGTAGGGGGGGGGTTTTTTTGGGGGCTGGTTGTAGTGGTGGTTGTGGTTGGTTGTTAGTGGTGGTTTTTTGGTTGGTTGTTAGTGGGGGGTTTTGTTGGGGTGGTGGGGTTTGGGGGTTTAATGGTGGTGGTTGTTAGTGGTGGTTTGGGGGTTTTTGGGGGGGTTTTTTGTTTTGGGGGGGTTTGGTGGTGGTGGTGTTAGTGGTGGGTTTGGGTTGTTTTGTGGTTGGGGTGGGGGGGGTTTGGGGTTTGGTGTTTGTGGGGTGGTTTTTTAGTGGGTTGGGGTGGTTGTAGTGGTGGTTGGTTTTTTAGTGGTTTTGGTTGGTTTTTTGGTGGTTGGTGGTTGGTTGTTAGTGGTGGTTGGTTGTTAGTGGTGGTTGGTTGTTGTAGTGGTGGTTGGTGGTTGGTTGTTATGTGGTGGTTGGTTGTTAGTGGTTGGTTGGTTGTTAGTGGTTGGTTGGTGTTAGTGGGGTGGTTGTTAGTGGTGGTTGGTGGTTGGTTGTTAGTGGGTGGTTGGTGGTGGTTGTTAGTGGTTGGTTGGTTGGGTTGGTTTGTTAGTGGTGGTGGTGGTGTTTGGGTGTTGGTGGTGGTGTTAGTGGTGGTTGGTGGTTGGTTGTTAGTGGTGGTTGGTTGTTATTGGGTGGTTGGTTGTTAGTGGTGGTTGGTGGCTGGTTGTTAGTGGTGGTTGGTGGTTGGTTGTTAGTGGTGGTTGGTGGCTGGTTGTTAGTGGTGGTTGGTGGCTGGTTGTTAGTGGTGGTTGGTGGTTGGTTGTTAGTGGTGGTTGGTGGTTGGTTGTTAGTGGTGGTTGGTGGTTGGTTGTTAGTGGTGGTTGGTTGCTAGTGGTGGTTGGTTGGTTGGTGTGTTAGTGGTGGTTGGTGGTTGGTTTTAGTGGGTGGTTGGTTGTGTGTGGTGGTTGGTTTTTAGTGGTGGTTGGTGGTTGGTTGTTACTGATGGTTGGTGGTTGGTTGTTAGTGGTGGTTGGTTGTTAGTGGTGGTTGGTTGTTAGTGGTGGTTGGTGGTTGGTTGTTAGTGGTGGTTGGTTGTTAGTGGTGGTTGGTGGTTGGTTGTTAGTGGTGGTTGGTGGCTGGTTGTTAGTGGTGGTTGGTGGTTGGTTGTTAGTGGTGGTTGGTTGTTAGTGGTGGTTGGTGGTTGGTTATTAGTGGTTGGTGGTTGTTAGTGGTGGTTGGTTGTTAGTGGTGGTTGGTGGTTGGTTGTTAGTGGTGATTGGTGGCTGGTTGTTAGTAGTGGTTGGTGGTTGATTGTTAGTGGTGGTTGGTGGTTGGTTGTTAGTGGTGGTTGGTTGTTAGTGGTGGTTGGTGGTTGGTTGTTAGTGGTGGTTGGTGGTTGGTTGTTAGTGGTGGTTGGTGGTTGGTTGTTAGTGGTGGTTGGTTGTTAGTGGTGGTTGGTGGTTGGTTGTTAGTGGTGGTTGGTTGTTAGTGGTGGTTGGTGGTTGGTTGTTAGTGGTGGTTGGTGGTTGGCTGTTAGTGGTGGTTGGTTGTTAGTGGTGGTTGGTTGTTAGTGGTGGTTGGTGGCTGGTTGTTAGTGGTGGTTGGTGGTTGGTTGTTAGTGGTGGTTGGTGGTTGTTTGTTAGTGGTGGTTGGTGGTAGGTTGTTAGTGGTGGTTGGTGGTTGGTTGTTAGTGGTGGTTGGTTGTTAGTGGTGGTTGGTGGCTGGTTGTTAGTGGTGGTTGGTGGCTGGTTGTTAGTGGTAGTTGGTGTCTGGTTGTTAGTGGTGGTTGGTGGCTGGTTGTTTGTGGTGGATGGTGGCTGGTTGTTAGTGGTGGTTGGTGTCTAGTTGTTAGTGGTGGTTGGTGGCTGGTTGTTAGTGGTGGTTGGTGGTTGGTTGTTAGTGGTGGTTGGTGGCTGGTTGTTAGTTCGTCTTGTGTTGCGTGTTGTTACTTGGGTGCGAGCGAGATTTTTGCTCCATTGGCAGGGCATGTAGTACGGGATGGTACGGTAATATTTTTCGTAATTCGTACCTCAGATAAATACAGTACCGTAATTCCGTTCCGTACCTGAATATTTGTATCGTACCGTAGTAGTACGATTAATTAATTTCGGTACCGTAGTTTCGAACTATTTTTCGTACCCAGAAACATTTGACTTTTATAAACAAAATCAATAATTGTCAAAACTACTAATAATTTTCCATTGTGATTAATATACACATACTTTTACAGGTACTCTAAACAGCAAAGGCGACCGGACACCCCTGCCGCCATCTTTTTCCCCAGCAGGAAAAATATCCCCACGGATTGACCAAAGGCCACATTTTTTACCCTAGTTAGTAAAATTCGTAGCGCCCCTCTCTCTCTCTCTCTCTCTCTCTCTCTCTCTCTCTCTCTCTCTCTCTCTCTCTCTCTCTCTCTCTCTCTCTCTCTCCTCTTCATCTCTCTCTCTCTTCCTCTTCCTCCTCTTCCTCTCTCTTCCTCTTCCTCTCTCTCTCTCTCTCTCCTCTCTTCTCTCTCTCTCTCTCTCTCTCTCTCTCTCTCTCTCTCTCTCTCTCTCTCTCTCTCTCCTCTCTCTCTCTCTCTCTCTCTCCTCTCTCCTCTCTCTCTCTCTCTTCCTCTCTCTCTCTCTCTCTCTCTCTCTCTCTCCTCTCTCTCTCTCTCTCTCTCTCTCTCTCTCTCTCTCTCTCTTCTCTCTCTCTCTCTCTCTCTCCTCTCTCTCTCTCTCTCTCCTCTCTCTCTCTCTCCTCTCTCTCTCTCTCTCTCCCTACCTCCCTCTCTCTCTCTCTTCTCTCTCCTCTCTCCCTCTCTCTCTTCTCTCTCTCTTCTCTCTCCTCTCTCTCTCTCATCTTCCTCTCTCTCTCTCTCTCTCACGTCTGTCTCTTCCTCTCGTCTTCTCTCTTCTCTCTCTCTCTCTCTCTCTTCTCTACTTACTTTAAAAAAACAACCTAACATACAGACGGGAGGGAGTCAGGGTCAAGGCAAATGGAGAGGTAAGATAATGATGGCTGCTATGCAGCGCTGAGGGGTTGATGCTAATCTACACCTAATCCTCCCCACTCACCCGGAGTCGCCGTACTCGACTCCATTCCTCGTTGTGTATGTGTATGTGTGTCGTTGTGTGTAGTGTGTGTGTGTTGTGTGTGTTGTGTGTATGTGTGTGTGTGTGTTGCTTGAAAATATTACATAAGAACATAAGACATAAGAAATAAGGAAGCTACAAGAGCCGTGAGACCTACACGTGTAGTTATTAATTGAATAAGTCTACAATATTGACAATGAAATAAGAAATACATACATACAATAAAATACAACCAGGGACTGATCTCTTCGAACAAACACAACAATGTGCTGATGAGGCAACATAAACAAATATTAATACAAAAAAATAACAATAACGTTGACTTTCCTCCTCTACACTTCGCATTCCCTCCTGCCTGCTCCTTTTATCACCCCCTCCCGCACCCTTCCTTCCTCCTTCCTCCTCATCCTTCCATCCTTCTGTCTATTTCCTGCCCACTGCCTCCCCCTAACCTCCCGTCTCGATTCACTCCTCTCCCTCTCTCTCTATCTCTCCCTCTCCCTCTCTCTCCCTCTCTCCCTCTCTTCCTCCCTCTCTTCCTCTCTCTCTCTTCCTCTCTCTCTCTTCCTTTCTCTCTCTCTTCCTCTCCCTCTCTTCCTCCCTCTTCCTCTCCTCTCTCATCTCTCTCTCTCTTACTCTCTCTCTCTCTCTCTCTCTCTCTCTCTCTCTCTCTCTCTCTCTCTCTCTCTCTCTCTCTCTCTCTCTCTCTCTCTCTCTCTCTCTCTCTCTCTCTGTCTCTTTCACACAAACACGTAACATTGGAAATTTATTATATGCGTAAATACATAGATATTATTTCAGCAAGATTAGACAGAGAGAGAGAGAGAGAGAGAGAGAGAGAGAGAGAGAGAGAGAGAGAGAGCGAGAGAGAGAGAGAGAGAGAGAGAAGGAGTCAGCAGGTGTTTTGTGTGGGACGGCGGGAGTATAGCACCCTTGGGAAAACTTAATCTCATACCCTAGCATCGCCGCCTCCACCACCATCACCACCCATTCCAGTCACGGGGAAAGGATATGAAAGAAAGGAGATGAGAGAGAGAGAGAGAGAGAGAGAGAGAGAGAGAGAGGAGAGAGAGAGAGAGAGAGAGAGAGAGAGAGAGAGAGGAAGAGAGGAAGAGAGAGAGGAGAGAGAGAGAGAGAGAGAGAGAGAGAGAGAGAGAGAGAGAGAGGAGAGAGAGAGAGAGAGGAGAGAGAGAGAGAGGAGAAGAGAGAGAGAGAGAGAGAGGCGCTACGAATTTTACTAACTAGGGTAAAAAAATGTGGCCTTTGGTCAATCCGTGGGGATATTTTTCCTGCTGGGGAGAAAGATGGCGGCAGGGGTGTCCGGTCGGCTTTTCAGTTTATAGTACACACGAACATAATAACTTCTACCCATTGATCTCTATATACTACATATATTTCATAGTTACCTCTTATACCCGAGACTTACTCATTGACTATATATATATATATATATATATATATATATATATATATATATATATATATATATATATATATATATATATATATATATATATATATATATATATATATATATATAATATATATATATATATATATATATATATATATATATATATATATATATATATATATATATATATATATATATATATATATATTATATATATATATATATATATATATAAGCGAAAGTGTGTCTGTCTGTCTGTCTGTCTGTCTTGTCTGTCTTCTGTCTGTGTGTGTGTGTGTGTGTGTGTGTGTGTGGTATAGGTTCCGCCCCCCGTGGCGCAATCACCTCATATGGCACATTTTTGGAACCGGGTTGACCAGGGGAAGGTCATAAGCCCACTTATGAGATGATTCGATCACTTTTTTTTTTCTTTTTTTTTAGCAGCCTATTAGCGATAATTGTGAAAAAAAAAAGTGGGTTGCGAGAATTAAGGAAACCTTGATGTAGGGTGATGGGTAATGGGTGAGTGAATGGGTGGGGTGATGGGTAATGGGTGTGGGGTGATGGGTGAGTGAATGGGTGGGGGTGATGGGTTGGGGGTGATGGGTGATGGGTGAGGGAATAGGTGGGGGGTGATGGGTAATGGTAAATATAAGCGAAAGTGTGTCTGTCTGTCTGTCTGTCTGTGTGTGTGTGTGTGTGTTGTGTGTGTGTGTGTGTGTGGTGTGTCTGGTATAGGTTCCGCCCCCCGTGGCGCAATCACCTCATATGGCACATTTTTGGAACCGGGTTGACCAGGGGAAGGTTTTAAGCCCAATTATGAGATGATCCGATCACTTTTTTTTTTTTAGCAGCCTATTAGCGAAATGTGAAAAAAAGTGGGTTGCGAGAATTGAGGAAACTTGATGTAGGGTGATGGGTAATGGGTGAGTGAATGGGTGGGTGATGGGTAATGGGTGTGGGGTGATGGTGAGTGAATGGGTGGGGGTGATGGTTGGGGGTGATGGGTGATGGGTGAGGGGAATAGGTGGGGGTGATGGGTAATGGTAAATATAAGCGAAAGTGTGTTGTCTGTCTGTCTGTCTGGTGTGTGTGTGTGTGTGGTGTGGTGTGTGTGGTGTGTGTGTGTGTGTCTGGTATAGGTTCCGCCCCCCGTGGCGCAATCACTCATATGGCATATTTTTGGAACCGGGTTGACCAGGGAAGGTTTTAAGCCCAGTATGAGATGATCGATCACTTTTTTTTTTTTTAGCAGCCTATTAGCGATAATGTGAAAAAAAAGTGGGTTGCGAGAATTGAGGAAACCTTGATGTAGGGTGATGGTAATGGGGTGAGTGAATGGGTGGGGTGATGGGTAATGGTGTGGGGTGATGGTGAGATGAATGGGTGGGGGGATGGGTTGGGGGTGTGGTGATGAGGTGAGGGAATAGGTGGGGGGTGATGGGTAATCTATAATAATATAAGCGAAAGTGTGTCTGTCTGTCTTCTGTCTGTCTGTCTGTCTGTCTGTCTGTGTGTGTGTGTGTGTGTGTGTGTGTGTGTGGTATAGGTTCCGCCCCCCGTGGCGCAATCACCTCATATGGCACATTTTGGAACCGGGTTGACCAGGGAAGGTCATAAGCCCACTTATGAGATGATTCGATCACTTTTTTTTTTCTTTTTTTTTAGCAGCCTATTAGCGATAATGTGAAAAAAAAAGTGGGTTGCGAGAATTGAGGAAACCTTGATGTAGGGTGATGGGTAATGGGTGAGTGAATGGGTGGGGTGATGGGTAATGGGTGTGGGGTGATGGGTGAGTGAATGGGTGGGGGATGATGGGTTGGGGGTGATGGGTGATGGGTGAGGGAATAGGTGGGGGGTGATGGGTAATGGTAAATATAACGAAAGTGTGTCTGTCTGTCTGTCTGTCTGTGTGTGTGTGTGTGTGGTGTGTGTGTTGGTATAGGTTCCGCCCCCGTGGCGCAATCACCTCATATGGCACATTTTTGGAACTGGGTTGACCAGGGAAGTTTTAAGCCCAATTATGAGATGATCCGATCACTTATTTTTTTTTTTTAGCAGCCTTATTGCGATAAATTGTGAAAAAAAAGTTGGGTGGCGAGAATGAGGTAACCTGATGTAGGGTGATGGGTAATGGGTGAGTGAATGGGTGGGGTGATGGGTAATGGGTGTGGGGTGAGGTGAGTGAATGGGTTGGGGGTGATGGTGGGGGTGATGGGTGATGGGTGAGGGAATAGGTGGGGGGTGATGGGTAATGGTAAATATAAGCGAAAGTGTGTCTGTCTGTCTGTCTGTCTGTGTGTGTGTGTGTGTGTGTGTGTGTGTGTGTGTGTGTGTGTGTGTCTGGTATAGGTTCCGCCCCCGTGGCGCAATCACCTCATATGGCACATTTTTGGAACCGGGTTGACCAGGGAAGGTTTTAAGCCCAAGTATGAGATGATCCGATCAGTTTTTTTTTTTTAGCAGCCTATTAGCGATAATTGTGAAAAAAAAGTGGGTTGCGAGAATTGAGGAAACTTGATGTAGGGTGATGGGTAATGGGTGAGTGAATGGGTGGGGTGATGGGTAATGGTGGGGTGATGGGTGAGTGAATGGGGGGGGTGATGGGTTGGGGGTGATGGGTGATGGGAGGGAATAGGTGCGGGGTGATGGGTAATGGTAAATATAAGCGAAAGGTGTCTGTCTGTCTGTCTGTCTGTGTGTGTGTGTGTGTGTGTCTGGTATAGGTTCCGCCCCCCGTGGCGCAATCACCTCATATGGCACAATTTTGGAACCGGGTTGACCAGGGGAAGGTTTTAAGCCCAATTATGAGATGATCCGATCACTTTTTTTTTTTTTTAGCAGCCTATTAGCGATAATTGTAAAAAAAAAAGTGGGTTGCGAGAATTGAGGAAACCTTGATGTAGGGTGATGGGTAATGGGTGAGTGAATGGGTAGGGTGATGGGTAATGGGTGTGGGGTGATGGGTGAGTGAATGGGTGGGGGGTGAGGTTGGGGTGATGGGTGAGGGTGAGGGAATAGGTGGGGGGTGATGGGTAATGGTAAATATAAGCGAAAGTGTGTCTGTCTGTCTGTCTGTCTGTGTGTGTGTGTGTGTGTGTGTGTGTGTGTGTGTGTGTCTGGTATAGGTTCCGCCCCCCGTGGCGCAATCACCTCATATGGCACATTTTTGGAACCGGGTTGACCAGGGGAAGGTTTTAAGCCCAATTATGAGATGATCCGATCACTTTTTTTTTAGCAGCCTATTAGCGATAATTGTGAAAAAAAAGAGGGTTGCGAGAATTGAGGAAACCTTGATGTAGGGTGATGGGTAATGGGTGAGTGAATGGGTGGGGTGATGGGTAATGGGTGTGGGGTGATGGGTGAGTGAATGGGTGGGGGGTGATGGGTTGGGGGTGATGGGTGATGGGTGAGGGAATAGGTGGGGGGTGATGGGTAATGGGTGAGTGAATGGGTGTGTGGTGATGGGTAATGGGTGAGTGAATGGGTGGGGGGTGATGGGTAATGGGTGAGTGAATGGGTGGGGGGTGATGGGTAATGGGTGAGTGAATGGGTGGGGGTAATACATACATTTCTACATCCATGATTTCAGGAAAGTTAGAAGGGGCTATCTGGAGAGTCCGTGTTTTGTGTGCCGAAGGCCCACCAAACACAGGTGGTGGGCCGAAGGCCCACCACCAATAGCCCTCCGCAGGAGCTAGCCAAAAAGTCCGCCCGGAGGGCGGCTTTGCGGCTAGTATATATATATATACCTAAATTAGGATGTATTTATTTTATGTATTGCATGGTAAAAGCATGATGGCATCAACAATATCTGCCTTCAATCCTACGCCACCTTAGTTATCTCCTTGACCTGAGGAGGTTGAGGGATAATCCCCATGCCACTTCCACACCGAGGCAGCTGGGCAGAAATTCTACCTAGCTAATGAAGTCACACGGTGGTGCTAATTAATGGGGTCAAATCTCGCTCACTCTCATTCACCTACCCGCCCATTCACAAACGCCGTCACTCTCTTTAGGCCGGTTCCCACTAGCCCGCTTGTACGGCCGCCGTACAACAACAATGAACAACAATGACGTCTCAATGACGTCACAAAAAACTCGACCGCACCGCTGTATGTACGGCTGCCGTACAAAGTTAAAATCAAGTCATCTCTCCCGCTCGGTGGTGTCCGCTCGAGCGGAGGTGCAAACTGTGCCCATTTACCACAAATACCACTCAAGCGGTGATGATGGTGACGTCATTGTTGGGGGGTGTACGGCAACGGCGGCCGTAGAAGCGGGCTAGTGGGAACCGGCCTTTACTCATTAACCCATCTACGCCCTCACTCATTTCTTCAACACCCCTCCAACCCACTTACTCCCTCACTCACTCCTTAACCCACCCACACCCCTCACTCACTCAGTTATTCACGAATCCGCCATATATATATACAGTATATATATATTAAGGTAGATAGGAACTAGAATACTAGACACATGGCTTGTTGAACTGTTAATCATTATCCCCAGGAGTCCCAGGACCCCGGGTCAACACCCAGGCACTGGATGGAAAATTCCTCCATGGTAATGAGGTCACACGGTGGTGTTAATGTTTGTGTCAACTCCCGCTCCTTGAGTCCCTGCCCCTGGTCCCTGAGCTGGGGTGAAGTTAAGTGATTTTTACAGATAGATATAGGCTACATGAAAATAGATAGACAGTATGGATGGTAGCCTACCATCCATACTGCTGGGTACGAAAATGGTTCGATATAAGTACGGAAATAAAAATCGAACTTTCGTACCGTACCGAACTTGAAGAAATATTTCGAACCGTAATTTCGAATCGTACTTTTAGCCCTTAAATTACCGTACCATACCGTAATTTCGTACCGTACCGTAACGAACCACATGCCCTGTAATTGGTGAAGACAAAAATATTGCTATTTATTTATTTTAATGAATACTCCCGCAAGGTTATTTTGTTATCTGTTGTTAAAAGTTTGATGATACATAGTGGAGAACACTAAGTACTACAATAAGTGTCATAGATCAATGAAAAAGAGTTTGAAAGTTTGATGCTTTTTAGTGGAGAACACAAAGTACAATAATAAGTGACACGAATCAACGAGAAGGAGAGAAAAACCTTAAAGAATCAGGTGGCAGTAATGTACAGATCTGAGTAAAGTTTGATGCTATATATGTAGAGGAGAACAAAAACTACAATAAAAAGTGACATGGAGCAACGAAGAAGGGAATAAAAACGTTAAAGAATCAGGCGGCAGTAACGTACAGGTCTGAGGGAGGAGCTTCACGGGCGGGAGCGTGAAGGCACCAGGAAACCACCTGTCAGCTCCTGTCTGTGATTGGCCCGCGGCGCCCGTGTGTAGCGTGCGCTGATAAACCTTGAGGCGAGTGGCGTGACGCACCTTCATGTGGCGTCACCCTTCACGGGATATTTAACCAAGATCAAGGGATATTTAACCCCTGGGTCGCGACCCAAAGTTGGGTCGCCAAGCCATTTGAATGGGTCGCCAAGGATTTGTGGACTTATTATTTTCCCAATATTCTTATTGGAAATATCATTATTAGTGATAATATTGTATTTATAATACCTAATTAATTAATATCTAAGCAAAACATTATAGACACATAGACGATTGATTGAGGTGAGAAATCTTCCCAACATCTAATCTTGCATTCTAAATTTAACCGTTGATATATGGAAAGTAGAGGGAGGGAGGAATCTGTGGTCGGAGGAGGGTGGGGGTGGCGGAAGTCGGGGGCTGATGTGATCATGTGTCACACCGACGTGTCATTATGTTCCAACTGCTCATGGGAAGGTGAGATGCATGACGCTTCAGTTTCCGTTGATTTGTTTCCTGTAATTGTTTTATATTAGTGTTTTTAATGTATATTATTTTAGTGTACTGTATGTGTTTAACTGTGAAGTATAATTTTTTATTCCTTGAGTGGAATATTCTTGTAGTTGTTATATTCATGAATACATCTTGAGTCATGCATTGATCTCATGACTACATTTTTAAAGTAACTGTTTTGTAATGGGAATATAACTTTATCAATGCACCTATTTCTTCTACTAATACTGCTATTTACTACTACTACTACTACTACTACTACTACTACTACTACTACTACTACAACTACAACTAGTAAAAGTTGTAGTAGTAGTAGTAGTAGGAGCAGTAGTAGTAGTAAAAGCTGTAGTAGTAGCTGTCGTAGTAATGGTAAAAGTAGTAGTAGTAGTAAAATTTGAGATAGTAGTAGTAGTAAAACTACTACTACTACTACCTCAACTTTTACTACTACTATTACTACCACTACCACTACCAATACTACTACTACTACTACTATTACTATTACTACAACTTTTACTACAACTTTTACTACTACTACTACTACTACAACTTTTACAACTACTACAACTTTTACTACTACTACAACTTTTACAACTACTACAACTTTTAGTACTACTACAACTTTTACTACTACTACTACTACTACTACTACTACTACTACTACTACTGCTACTACAACTTTTACTACCACTACTACTGCTGGTACCTCCACCACTACTACTACTGTTATCGGTATTATTATTTCAACTATACTATTAAGGTGTGTTTTTCTATATTTTTTTAGGCTAGGAATTATGGCTAACGGAGAGTACAAGGATGAATACCCTAACCTGGGTTTCACAGAAATAACTCACCGGGGAGTACTTAAACCACAATGTGTTATTTGTGGGGATGTTTTGAGTAACGAATCCTTCAAACAGAACAAACATAAACGACACTTAGAAGGAAAGCACAGTGAACTTGTCAACAAATAGCGAAGTTTCTTTGAAAGGGAAGAAAATAAACTGAAAAGGCAGAGACTGGATGCCCCTACCAACACAGCGGTTATGGGCGTGCAACAAGCAACACTTGCTTCGTGCCTCGTAGCTTGGAGAATTGCATGAGCTAAAAAGGCACATACCATTGGCGAGGAATTGGTAAAGCCTGCAGCTCTTGATATAGTTTGGACTATTTATGGAAATGAATTTGGCAAGAAAATTGAACATATTCCTCTGTCAAATGACAGTTAAAAAACTAATTCAGAGCATGTCATATGACATAAAAGACCAGGTGATTACAGCCATAAAAAAAGAGTGGGCAGTTCAGCTTTCAACTTGACGAGTCAACTGATGTTACTGATAATGCCCAACTCATGACTTACGTACGGTATCAAGGTCCAGAAGATATGGAAGAAGAGTTTATGTTTTGCCGCCCATTGTAAACCACAACAACTGAAAAAGACATTACATTTTTCATGATGGAATTCATTCTTCAAGGAAGAAGGACTTCGCTGGAAGCAGTGTTACAGTGTTTGTTGTTTTGGTGCACGAGCAATGTTAGGAGCACGTCCGGACTTCACTGTGCGAGTTAAGCAAGAAAATCCGTGTGTGGTGAATGTGCACTGTCTCCTCCACCGTGAAAAACTTGTACCAATTACTGCATTAATTGTTCTTATTACAATAGGCCATGTTATTCTTGTCACGTGGGCACCAAAATTAAATTTGTAACTACATTATCACGAAATCCAATATCACTACATCGACGAAATCCAAGATGGCCGCCATACGAACCCCATGGGACATTAGTTGACAGTGTTAACATTGATTTTTGCTTTCTAGACATATTTGTGCATCTAAAAAAGTAGGTCTCATTAGATTGTCCAGGGGGTGCACGTGGGGGTTCACTGGACTAATAGACTAAGAGAGAGAGGTGATTGGATGGAAGGATATCTCATTTCATCTCAGCAAGGTGCATATTTTGCGCATATTTTGATATTTACGTAAGCATATGTAAACATTTAGGCGATCCTTACTCTACTGATGTTTGTTTTTATTAATAAATTTTTTTCTAACGTGATAACAAGAAGCCATTGATTGTGCGGTGCACGATGCTGTTAGTTTATCCAGTTATCTCTCTACGACTGCGATAAGGGAATAGAGTTTACTGAGACACTGATAGGAGTTTGGGTTTTTCAGTAATATTGCTGAATCCTGCCTGAAGCCTACAGCCTGAAGCCTGAAGCTTGAACCCACTGAACAAAACTCTGTACCTTAAGTCGAGGCAATTGTCTTATTGCATCTATTTATAAGGCTTTGTCCTTGGTTCAATCTCTGGGCTCCGCCACCGGACTGTTCATACTATTGGTTTTTCATCATGAGGGACTGTACTGGCTGAAGGGGAAAAAAAGGAACTGAAAATGTACGATTCCTAAGATTTTATCTGTAGTAATATTTTCTTTGCTTTTTTATTGTACTACCAATGATAATAGTGATGCTAATTGATAGTGATACTTATGATGATGACTATATATAAACTGTTGATAATGACACATTACATATTCGCCATGAATGGATTTTTGTTTGAAAGGTACATTTTTTCGAAAAATATGAGTAGCCTTTGTGAATTGCAAAACATCCCATATAAAGTAGTTGTTAATTATGATGATAATTATGATAGTGATAGTAATAATTATGTTCATGATAGTAATGATTATGATGATGATAATAATGATGATATTAATACTAAGAATAATTATAATAGTAATAATGATGATAATAATAATGATAATAACAATAATAATAATGGAAATAATAATAATGATAACAATAATAGTCATTATCATCATAATATTATCATCATAGTCATCATCATCATCATCATCATCATCATCATCATAATCATCATAGTCATCATCATCATCATCATCATCATCATAATCATCATAGTCATCATCATCATCATCATCATCATCATAATCATCATCATCATCATTATCATTATCATCATCATCATAATCATCATAGTCATCATCATCATCAAGTGAAAACGCTCTAAAGATTCCTGGATACTAATGACTATATCGAAGGGCAAGGGGTTCCAGATAGGTTCAAGGGAGGGCACAGGACTGTTTTATCTGTGAATCCGTCCTCGCGCAACGCTGCAACAGGATACTTTTAGGGCACGAGTTAGGTGATTGGCAGACTACCTATCCTATTAATGAGAATCAAAGTGCACACATTATTCATCATACTCGTGCACGGAACCCAGGCCCTCACGGCACAGTGTTCTGACCGTGTCTCCGTTACCCGTCTGTCGGTGCCTCGTACGCTCCTAACACATCATCTTCCTTCAGTAATAGTTGTTGTGTACCGTCATTCTCAGTCTCTGGTGTGTCCTGTCGGGCAGTGTTGGCCATCTTGTTAGTCTATTCTCACCTCTCAATTACTCTTTCATCTTACCGACAGACACACAGCTGTGCCATCAGGTCAAGTTACTGTCTTTTATCTTTCTTCGGTGTAGTAAGACGCCATGAAGGTACCGTTGTGCTAAGTACATACGTCCGTTGTTGTAGCGATGTGGTTTGCTCAGGAACAGGAGTTGAGGAGATCCATTGAGGATTCTTTTGTTCTTGTAAACCAGGTACTTTATGTATCCTGTGTATAAGAAATATTGAAAGAGTACCAATAACTAATAATGCTTCCAATATCGCATACAAAGGTAGTGTTGTCCCAAACTGTGTAATTATATCTGTCATTTATGCAGATATTCCCATGTCTTATTCTTGTATGGGTAACTGAACTCTGTTGTTGTCTATGCTGTGGTTCTTCAAAGTACGGGTCGCGACCCAATACTGGGTCGCAAGCTTTTGCTCAGTGGGTCGCCAAGTCGTAAACAGATCTTTATATAAATAAATGTGAAATGCATTAATATGAGAGAGAGAGAGAGAGAGAGAGAGAGAGAGAGAGAGAGAGAGAGAGAGAGAGAGAGAGAGAGAGAGAGAGAGAGAGAGAGAGAGAGAGAGAGAATGCCGATGGGAGAAGGCAGTACTTGAACGCATAATCTTCACTTCCCAATCAGTCAATACTATTTTTCTCTAATTATGTAGTTTTAATTTACACACACAGTACTTCTACATTTTGTTCAAATACTTTTAATAGATAAAATTTACAATGGCACATTCAAACATACGCAATTATTTTGAATCCATAGATGCATGTATGTGTATATGTATGCACATTTATATGCACATGTATGTATGCATGTAATGCATGGGTTTTCAACCTGGGGTACGCGTACCCCAGGGGGTATGTAAGGGGTCTGTCAGGGGGTACGCCCTTCTCCACGGGTCGTTAGTGGGTACGGCCTGATACGTGCTTCAGGCCGTGTGAGCAGTGTTGCCACTCAAAAATTTCATAATTCCCAAGACTAACCCCTGAAAATCATAAGATGGGCCAAAATATCCCAAGGTTTACAATAAATGTAAAATAACACTAAGAATCTTGAATAAAGTGTACATTTCACCTAGAAATTGAAGTAGTATTGGAGAAATCATGTTAAATTTACAAAAAAAGAAGAAAAAAAAGAGGCAGTTATGATAAGAACTGCGCAACATTTCGGTCTGGTATGAAGGTAGAGATTTATGGCATGGGGGAGTCCATGGGGGACAGCGAGAGATAGGGCAGTGGGAGGGGTAGGCGCTTTAATCGGCCAAGGGAAGGGATAGGGATTGGATGGACAAATGGAATGACAAATAAGGGAGTGGAGGGGTAATGGATGGGTTGTGGGAGCGGATGGAGCGAGAGAGGGGCTTTTGGGGGGGAAGGAGTAGGGATTGGTTGTGCAACACGAGGTGGGAGGTAAGGGATAAGAGCAGTAAGGGAGGGGATGTGGGAGTGGATGGACGGAGGAGGGGCCTTAAAATCCCAAGATATCTAGCTCTTTTCAATAAAAATCCCAAGATCCCAAGACGGCATCCAGAATCCCAAGATCTTGGGAAAAATCCCATGGAGTGGCAACCCTGCGTGTGAGTGTGACTGACCACCCGCTGACTTGTACGAGTATTGGACAGGGATAGAGACGCAAACTGTTGTCAGGTACACGCCACCACTCTCCAGTCGGGAACTGTTGCTGGCTGGGCCAGGTTGGTCTCTCTGTGGCTACTTTTTTACTGAAACATTACATAGGCCTATAGGGAATGTTCTGTCGATTTCAGTAACACTGCTATCGCAAAAAGTTTGGCATTACTAAGAATAAAACTGATGTGTCCCAGACTCGTTACAAAAGTTTGATTAAATAGAACACTACTGTTTTTTGTATGTGCGAAGTGGTGCTGTGTGACGGCAGCGATACATGGTGTAAAATAATCTTGTATAGTGTGGCATGACGTGGTTCGGTGTGATGTGAGTTGTGATGTGGCTAGGTTTGTGATGTGTGGTGCGGTGTGGAGTATGGTGTGACGTGGTGAGATGTATGGCGTGGTGTGGCAGGTGTAAGGTGGGGAATGGTATGTTAATGTGTGTTGTTATGTATCGTAATTTTTTGTTTGAAGTTAGCTAAAGGAAAAAATAGACTAATATTCGTGTCTGTATGCACGTTTATGTCGTCTGGTTGGGTGTGTCATGAGTATGTGCGCATTTTTATACTGTAAGTTTAGATTATTATCATATTGCATACGAAACAATGCAACACTTCGTTTTAATTGTGTGTGTATGTGTGTGTGTTTGTGTGGTGATGGCACGTGCTTGCTGACGAGGGTGTGACAGTGTGCAGAAGTGAGCTGAACAAGTGAGTGAGTGAGGGAGTCAGTGACCGAGTGGGCTAGAGTGCGAGTGTTTCATTGTTAGTGGTCTGTTTTTGTGCAGTTTTACATAATACGAGTACTTTATATGTGATAACTTGTGCGATTTCACGAGCTTTTACAGTATTTTTTTCTGAATTTCTAATAACATGAGCGGTGTGGGCTTTTCAGGTGTGGCTTTTTTATGTTACAGCAAACTTCTGTAAATATATTCACGTCCCATATTTTTAATTTACTCTTCAATTTCTGGCGTTAACATTTTGGGTACTTTTTTCCATTACACTGCTTAATTAATGTTTTTTCAGAAATGTTTCTTAATTAATATATTGCAATTTATTATATGCGAAAGCTCCTTAGAATACGTATAATTTGTGTTGCAGACTATAGCAGCGCAGTTGAAATGGAGGCTCAGAAGAAAAAGAGACGTTACAGTGAGGAGTACATGAAGTTTGGGTTCACAGTCATCATTAAAGATGGAACTGAAATGCCTCAGTGTGTCATCTGTGCAAAAGTACTGTCTCCCGGTGCCATGAAACCAAGCTTGCTCCAGCGACATTTGCACGGTTGTCACCCAGAGCTGAAAGGAAAAGATGTGGACTACTTTAGGCGCAGAGAAAACATGCTAACCCGCCCAAAACTGGATCACTCAGGGAGCTTTCATCAGTCAAATAGAGCCGCTCTCCATGCTTCGTATGTAGTTTCACTGAAAATTGCTCAGCAGAAAAAACCTCATTCCATTGGGGAGACGCTGATCCTGCCATGTACCAAAGACATAGTAAAAATGATGCTGGGGGAACAATATGCTAAAAAGCTTGACACCCTGCCGTTGTAAGATAACACTGTCCAGCGACGTATCTCTGACATGTCCACAGATATCAAAGACCAGGTGGTTTCTGAGATGAAAACAGCCCCCTTAGGAATATTTTCTCTCCAGTTGGATGAAACGACAGACGGGGCTAACTGTGCTCAGTTGCTGGCATTCACGAGGTACATCAAAGATAACAATTTTAAGGAAGAATTTCTTTTTTGTCATCCTCTTGAAGCTTCAACTACGGGAGCAGATATATTTGAACTTGTCAATTCTCTCTTTGAATCTGAGGGACTAGAGTGGAAAAATTTATGTGGCTGCACAACAGATGGAGTTCCTGCCTTGCTAGGCAGTCAGTCAGGATTTAAGACAAGAATTACAGCTGTTAACAGTAAGGCAAAACACATGCACTGCATGATACACAGGCAAGCTTTAGCATCCAAGACACTGCCTACTGAGCTGAAAGAGGTGCTTGATACCACAGTAAAGATGGTCAACTTCGTAAAGTCAAGTGCTCTGAATACTAGATTATTTAGACTTCTCTGTTCA
>JACEEZ010014483.1:302500-327500 GCA_016584305.1 Chionoecetes opilio
ATGTAATTGTGTTATTCCGCATGTGCCTGTGTGTGTGTGTGCCGTGGTGGTGATGTGCCAGTATGAGGAGCCCGTGCTCAAGGCCTTAGGGGATTCATTGTCTTCTGGTCCCGATTAGACACACAACCGAACTCAGCCCGATCATTCCCACGCGTCTGAGGCCAGCCCAGTAAGGGAGGCAAGTTAGTTGGGCGGCTGTGGGGGGCGGGTTTGTAACAATACACAGTAGTTTATATCATGACTGTATAATCTACCCTGTTTCAGCGTTGTTTTATGCTTTGTATCTGCAAATATATACGGTTTCAAATTTCACTACTCGTTTTTTTCTTCGGGCGATGACGACGGCGGGAGGACACTAAACATAAACACTAGCTGGCGATCTTAGTGGAGACCGTTATCAACGTCGCCACTCAGTTTTTATTTTGTAATATGTTCATTTATAGCCATAATATGACACAGATGAAGACACAAAATGACACAGACTCTCCAGATAGCCCCTTCTATCTAACTTTCCTGAAGTCATGGATGTAGAAATGTAAGTATTAACTCCACCACACGTCTGTAAATAAAAAAGAAACGTTGTCCTGACGACTTTAGTGTAATCTATGATATAGTGTAGATAGTCGTGAAAAATTCAGATAAATTTTCTGTACAGTATATCTTTAAGAGCACCACAATACAGGGCAGGCTAGTGTTAAACTATACTCCTTATTATATTGAGCGTCATATTTTGTTATAGTATATGTGTCTATATATGCTATTCCTTCTTCATGCATATATTTAGCGTTTTGGCACTGAACATAATTCTGCTCAGTCTCAGTTTCAATAGTAACAAAGCCTTGTTTGTCTTAATCAGTTATTTCACGATCGCGAAATATCAAGTTGTGTAAATCGAGTAGCATGTTTTCCTGGTGTTTTTGAAATATAAGAAGTATTATGACTCAGTGTTTATGTGTTGATGCACTGACAGTCTTGGTTTGGCAGGAAGCGGTTAGTAAATGCACAAGCCTTCATAGATCGGAAAGTACATTCCACTCACTATTTCAGAGAGAGAGAGAGAGAGAGAGAGAGAGAGAGAGAGAGAGAGAGAGAGAGAGAGAGAGAGAGAGAGAGAGAGAGAGAGAGAGAGAGAGAGAGAGAGAGACTACACCTTGCCCTTTCCATCCTCGACTTATACAACATCTATAAGCCTCCCGACGTCAATTCCCTTGAGCTAGGTGAGCTCCTCGCCCACGCCGCATCCTCGCCGACCTTCATAGGCGGGGATTATAACTGTCATCACCCTATTCTTCACTCTCCAGGTCACACCAATTCAGCAGGACGGCAGCTCGAGACTGCCCTCACCGGCATCCCGGGCGTTACTCTCCTCAACAACGGAGAGCCAACGCATATGCACGGAGGACGTCTTGATCTCTCCTTCGTCACTGACATTCTTCGCCCCTGCGCCTCTTGGGCCCTCCACCCCACACTAACCAGCGACCACTTTGCCATAATTTGCCATCTCAACCTACCTAAAGTCCCCTCTCCCCAGCCACCCGCCCCCAGATGGAACACAAAACTGGCCAATTGGGCAAAGTTTCAAACCGCCCTCAAAACACACCTCTCCACTCTTGACCCATCCCTCACCCTTGATCAAAAGGAGGCCGCCCTTACAGATGCCTTTCACGCCGCCGCATCCGAAAGCATCCCGCTCACATCTTCCTCTACCACAAAGCCCCTTCGGGACAAATGGTTTTATAAGTTTATAACGACCGCATGAGGGAGCTCAACAGCCGCATTAACTCCACCCGTAGACACTACCGCCGAAAACCAACGGCTCAAAACAGGGCGCTCCTTCAGGCAGTTGTCAGTGCTGCCAACAGGAGGAAAGCTGACATTCGGAGGGAGCACTGGCTAAACTGGTGTCGAGGGCTCGACTCCCACTCGTCACTCGGTGAAATGTGGCGACAGTTACAAGTCATCGCAGGCAACAAGCGGCCCATCCGACCCCCCCACCCTGACCCTGCTCGCGAAGCAGAGAGGCTCGCCTCCTCATTTGCCACTCGCACCTGCACTGACAATTTCTACCAGCTGAGACACGCGACAGATTGACAGAGCTCCTGCCAGCTAGAAATGATCAAGTAGACCGCGCCTGTGAGGATCAGCCAAACACCAACACATCCCTCACCCTCCTCGAGTTACGCCGGGCACTTAAGACGAGTGGAGATACTTCCCCCGGGGCTGACAGGATTACATACTCCATGATCACCAACGCAGGCTCAGATGGTCACTCCGCCATTCTCACCCTCTTCAACGCCTCCTGGGAGGCCTGCAAACTACCATAAAAATGGAAGGAGGCTAACATCATACCCATACCTAAGCCTAAAGATCCTGGTGCCATGCGCCCTATCTCCCTCCTCAGCTGTGTGGGCAAAACCATGGAGCGGATAGTCCTAAACAGGCTAACCTGGGCGGTCGGTCCGCTCCATCAAGACCTCTTTGCCTACAGGCGGGGCATGGGAACAGCTGAATGCCTATCCACTCTCCTATGCGCTGCCAGTTCCGGAGGTACCACAGTAGCGTTTCTCGATCTCGAGAAAGCCTTTGAGCTCGCCAACTGCCCAGTGATCCTTTCGCTTCTGGTCCGCAAGGGAGTATGCGGCAGACTCCTTATATGGCTCAGGGACTTCCTCTCGGGGCGAGCGGCCAGAGTTGCCTTTCAGGGGGAGACGTCTCAACTCCATCAACACGACAAGAAAACGGAACACCCCAGGGCAGCATTCTGAGCCCCTTCCTATTTAACATATTAATGGAAGAACTCATCTCTCTCCCACTCCCACCCGGTACTAAGCTTCTCTGCTATGCGGACGACCTTGCCCTCTACTGCACTGTACCCGTCCACGCACAACGAGCCCAGAACCTGCTGACTGACATAACCACAAAGTGTAGGGAACTAGGCTTGAAGCTGAATGTGGCAAAATCCAAGGCCATGGCCATTGGGTGTGACACGCCGCGCTCCTCGCTCTATATCCTGGACACACCACTCTCCTGGGTCACGTCGCACCAATACCTGGGCATCTGGCTCGACAACCGTCTCAACCTCCCCGCACCCACGTAGCTTTGGGTAATGCCAGTAATAAGTATAATGTATCCCGAGATGGGAAATGTCTTAAGAACAATTTATATCTTTAGTCTTAAGCTAAGTGAGCATAGGTACAGTTGTTTAGGTGGTGAATTTTATTTCTTATAACAGTTCTTTCATGTTCTTTCTTTCTTTCTCTCCCCCCCTTTTTCTTTCTGCTTCTCTCGTTCGTTCCCTCCCCCCCGGTAAAACCAACTCGAACCAGTTATCTCTGCGGATATTTAAATTCGCGGAAGGTGTTTTATCATGGAACACATTGCCCCGAAGCCCAATAACAACGTCAATCTATTGACCGACCCCATTCAATTCTTAGGATACTTGAGAGATCAGAGTACAGACCGTCCATAAGCAGTGGACCTCAGAAGTTTTACGTGATAACGCTAAAATTATGAACGCCCTTTCCTTTCCTTAGAACATTCTCGAACCATTTTACCGTGAGAGAGTGATGCAAATACGCCATTGGGTTTTGAATTAATAACGAGAGGTAAATTGCTCATTCCAGTCAGATTTTTCTCATCAAGTAAAAGTCTTTATTACACTGTTAGTCATAAAGTATTCCTTTTGCTCCCACATTCCACCCCGGGTGCTGATCGTTCAATATGAATGGTATTAAGTCAGTGAGATATCGTACGAACGCCGGTTCCATTTCCCGCGCGGGGCTCACCGCACCACTGTTCCAAGCCATGAGACTCACTTCTCATCTCTCGTCCATTCAGGTAAGACGTAATATTTATTCTCTCCCTCCCCACCCTTTACGCTTTATATATTTGGTGTAATTTCAAATACTAGAACAGCTACTTATTACTGAGTAGTCCGCGTATCAATCATTGCCGTGTTAATTGAAACAAGACTTCTCATCTCTCGTCCATTCAGGCAACTCTCTCTGCAACTCAACCTTGAAGCGGCGGCCACATGGTTAACGCAGACATACGATACTCTCACACTTCTTCCTTATTTTCTAATTAGTCATGCTGTTATGATTATTTGTGGTGTTAGTTAAGTGGAAAGAATATGAAAAACGCCACATTAAGAAGAGTAATACCTCATAGTGTATGTGAAGAAACAGTGGGGTGTCCCTCAGTGACTTCCACGGAAAAATCAGAACTATTTCGTGAAGCGGCGTTGCGTTCATCCAGGACAATTCGTTTTATGAAGGAACATTGAAACACTTGTGGTGACGGAGGTGGTATAACTTTACTCGAATGTGCGAGATGTTCCGAGTAGCAAATAATTATCTCCAAATGTGTTAGTTTTAGATCCAGTTACCTTCATATAATACTTCCTCTTGGTATATGACAAATGTTCCATTAGTCTATACTCAGACTCTATAGTGATATCTTCCATGGAGACGTGTGCTTACCATTAATAAATCTGAATTCATATGACTGATTCTATGCAGTTTAATCAACCCAGGTGAAATACACGGTGTGTTGAGGAAATACTTATTCACAGACCTCCGAAATTAGTTCCGTGTTAACTCGGTAAAATATTCATATGAAAAATATCAAATCCACGTTACTATCTTGATGATAAACATTAACATTCTGTTCAAGAGTTAGACCTTAAGCCTAAATCTTGAACTGGTGGCAGCTATTTATAACCTAAATTATCCATCCTTTGTTGTCGTAACACGGCTGGGTTTCAGTTGGAGGAGTAAAGTAATAATTATACCCAGGCGGATTTTCACGGCAACACAACCTGCAGGAGCGCGAAAACAGCAGGATCTCCGTCCTACGGGCAATCACTGGCTTAAAAGGGGGGGCCAGTTTCCAGGTGAAGCGCACCTTTTACATTCACGCCATCCGCTCTCTCCTGGACTATAGCGCTCCATGCCTTATTTCCCTCACGAACACCCTGCACCAAAAACTAGAGGCCACACAAAACAGCGCCCTGAGAGTCATCATCAACGCCCCCAGATGGACTAAGGTCTGCAACCTGCAGCACGAGTGCCAGGTAGTCCCGACTCGGCGCCGTATCGAAGAACGGACCGCCTGCCTGCTCGCCAAAATGACCCACCTGCCCTACCCCTACGCCCCTCCCGCCAAGGTTGCAACTCATCTTGCCAGGCCCCGCAACAACCTTTGCCGGCAATGTTGGCCAGCGTGCGCTGCAGAAGCAATTCTCACTATGGGAATACACGAAACCCTCCTCAGTAAGGGCGAGGACTTCCCTCACCCGAACTTCGCTACGCCACCGCCTTGGAGCCCTCCTCCAATCACCACATCACTCCACAGTCTTGAGCGCCCAAAGGCACACTGGCTCCCCGCTGCCTTACGCTTGGAAATGCGACAGGTCATGGAGGACTTGACGACCCCTGCCTCCCTCACTATCTTCACAGACGGGTCAGTAGATCCTGCCACAGGAGCAGCGGGAACGGCTTTTGTGAGTGGACAAACCGCGAAACAATGGCGTCTAACAGATGGCGCCAGCTGCCTCCAGGCTGAACTAGCCGCCATTCGTGGCGCTCTTCACCACGCCCTGGAGAGTCACTCCCCTCATGTCATCATACACACAGACTCAAAATCCTCTATCCAGGCCCTCAGAGACACACAGGCACAGGACAACATTCACCTCCTCATCTCCACTCTTCTTCTGGCCCAGCGACTGGCTGCACGTAGCTGCAAAATCACCCTCAATTGGGTTCCCAGCCATGTAGGCCTTAGTGGCAACGAAGCAGCTGACAGAACTGCAAAATCAGCCGTTGTCCTCCCCAGCCCCACTACGGCTGTTCTGCCCAGCCTCTCCCAAACTCTACTTAAAATAAAGTCTGCCTCGCACGCTTTGTCCCGCCAGCAACACGAGGCCACAGTCGCTCTGTCATCCCCCTCTGCCTCCTAGTATACCCTGCTGCAACAGCTTACCACCCCCTTCCCCAAGACCCATCCATCGCCCCACACGTACGGGACCGACTACACCATCTCCGCCTCGGCTTTCCCTGCTTTGAGGAAATCCACCAGGGCGCTGTGGACATCACCTGTGATCACTGCCAGGTCTCCTCCCCCTTTGCACTCCAACACTACCTCCTGAAGTGCGAGGCAACCTCCCACCTCAGGGAACGCCTCCCACCTCATCCGCAGCCCGGAAATCCAGGTGCCGCCGCCGCTGCTGCTGCGGTAATCAAATCTGCCCCTCTGGCCACTCTCACCTGCACCGTTCGGTAGTACCCCCCCCCTCCACCAAGGTAGCTCCAACACATTGCCTTTTTTTTTTTTTTTTTTTTTTTTTTAGTGTAATGCCATAATTCCACAGGCGGGCTGCTATAGGCAAAATCTCGCGTCAACCACAGTGTTGACAAAATATTAACAACAGAGAGAGAGAGAGAGAGAGAGAGAGAGAGAGAGAGAGGAGAGAGAGAGAGAGAGAGAGAGAGAGAGAGAGAGAGAGGACAGATTGGTATTACCTTGTCGTGTTTTGCTACAGAGAGAGAGAAGAGAGAGAGAGAGAGAGAGAGAGAGAGAGAGAGAGAGAGAGAGAGAGAGAGAGAGAGAGAGAGAGAGAGAGAGAGAGAGATGATTGGTATTACCTTGTTGTGAATTGCTACATAGGAGGCAGCTCGACAGTGAGTCAAGGAGCGTTCTGTATTAGTGTGTTAACGCTACCCGACCTCATATCAGGCCAATGTTATAGTTGGTGATACTCAAAGTCTTCAACTATTCTTCTTTTTGCACAGTGACTTTGTAGCTCCTTATCATAATCAAAACAACGTTAAAGCAGGACTATAAGTTGTATTAGTATTAGTAGCAGTAGTAGTAGTAGTAGTACATAAGAAGAACATGAGAAAATAAGGAAGCTACAAGAGACCGCGAGGCCTACACGTGGTAGTTCCTGTCACCTAACACTACCTACATCCACCTTCCATCCCCATCCATGAACCTGTCCAGCCCCTCTTTAAAGCTCCCCAATGACTCCGCACTAACTACCTGTCTACCAAGTCCATTCCACTCATTCACCACCCTATTTGTGAACCAGTTTTTCCCTATTTCCTTCCTAAATCTACGCCCTTCCAGCTTGAATCCATTACTTCTTGTTCTACCCTGGTTAAAAGCCGTAAGAACTTGTCCTACCTCTCCTTTATTAAATCCCTTTATCCACTTAAAAACTTCCATCAGATCGCCCCTTACTCTGCGTCTCTCGAGTGAGTGTAACTTTAATAACTTCAATCTCGACTCATAATTAAAGTTACGCATCCCTTGTATAATTTTGGTCATCCATCTCTGTACTGATTCTAACAAGGCTATATCCATCCTGTAATATGGAGACCAAAACTGAACCGCATAGTCTAGGTGAGGTCTGACTAGAGCCAGATAAAGCTTTAGAATAACGTCCGCACTTCTACTTTTAACACTTCTGGTAATGAATCCTAACACTCTATTAGCTTTATTTCTAGCTTCAATACCTTGTTTCCTAGGTCGGAGGACTGGGCTCACCCTCACTCCAAGATCTTTTTCACCTTCTGATCTTTTCAGCGATACGTTGCGTATGGTGTACCTATTACCAGGGTTCTTTCTACCAACATTCATAACGCTGCACTTATCAATATTAAATTCCATCTGCCATCTGACTGCCCACTCATTAAGTTTATCTAAGTCTCCCTGCAATATGTTTACATCAGACTGTGATCCAATAATCCTACCTACCTTAGTATCATCAGCAAACTTGCTGATATCACTGTTAATCCCACTATCCAAGTCGTTGATGTAAATCAAAAATAGTAATGGACCCAAAACAGACCCTTGTGGAACTCCACTCGTTACCTGCCCCCATTCAGATTTAGAACCATTAATTGTAACCCTTTGTTGCCTATTACTTAGCCAAGCTCTGATCCAACGAAGAACCTTCCCATCTATTCCATGAGCCTTAACCTTATTTAAGAGTCTCGTGTGGTACTTTGTCAAATGCCTTACTAAAGTCCAGATATACTATATCATAATCCTTATCATTATCTGCCGTCTCATAAACTTTCCTATAAAAACTCAATAAATTGGTGAGACATGACCTACCCTTGGTGAATCAATGTTGTGAATCATTGATCAAACGATGTTTATCTAAGTGTTCTCTAAAGTTTTTTGCAATAATAGATTCCAATAATTTACCTACCACTGACGTTAGACTTACGGGTCGATAATTTGACTTTAGTCCTCTGTCTCCCTTCTTAAATATTGGAACAACATTTCCTTTCCTCCACAATAACGGCACATCGCCTATCTCAACCTATTTCCTAAAAATGTGCACTAACGACTCACTAACAACCTCCTTGCATTCTTTTAATACCCTGGGATACACTTCATCTGGTCCTGGTGATTTAAAATTCTTCATTTTATCTATACCCTCTTCCACCATTTCCCTAGTTATCACAATATCTTTGAGTTCTCCTCATCGCTTCCTTTGAACATCTGTTCACTTTCAGGTATTTTCTGTGTATAGTGGTATAGTAGTAGTAGTAGAAGTAGTTATAGTAGTACCAATATAGTGGTATAGTAGTAGTAGTAGTAGTAGTAGTTATAGTAGTTCCTATATTATACGGCAGATACTTGTGTTAGTTTTTAAAGTCTGAAGTTTTTGTTCCCGTGTTTTCCCTGTCAGTGTTCCCTGTCAGCATAAACTACTTACGTCCGAAACGACTTTGACCTAGGAATAAAGGCGTTTTCTGCGAGGGAGCAAGAGAGATTTTCACTTGCAAGCGGTCACTTTCCTCATGCTGTACCCCCGCAGAAAACGCTCTAAGAGACCTCCTGATCCACTCTGGATCTGGACCAAAGCAACACAGAAAAGATGCTTCAAAGCGCGCGCGAGGACAGATCACAATCAAAATGGACCAAAATTTTTCAAGATTTTGCCTCGCGAGTAGCGACATTCTGCTCCCCTACAAGGGCTCTTGAAAGAGTTGCCCCCGGCAGGATTCGAACTCGAGACATTGAACTCACCACTCCAAGACGTTTACCACTCGGCCACCGCCGAGTGGTTAATTCGAGTCTGGGTTGGTCTTCATTAACCTGGTGATGCGCGCTGCCCGCCACCATACTTAATTAAGAGGAAGGGGGACTGTGCTCAGACGCAAAGGTAAAAAAGAAGAATGTGGCTACTCCGAAAATGTATGGTGAAGATGATGCCTGAACAATTTCGAGAATATTTGGCGGCCATGCTCATCCCTGCAGTCATACCTGTGTGTGTGTGTGTGTGGGGGGGGGGGTCAGTGCTGCTGGGCCTAACCTAAGAACATAAGAACATAAGAACCTAAGGAAGCTACAAGAGGCCGTGAGACCTACACGTGGTAGTTCCTGTAACCTAAGCACGATTCGAATCCCTAGTAGTTGATGCCAAGCTCACACACTTCCCTTTCTTCATTTTCCTGACCTAGACAACAAATAAGCACTACAGAATCTTTTGTTTAGCTTGAGGATTGCACTAACAATAGCTGCCTTGAATAGTTAGTGAATCCCGTCCATCTAAACTCCAGGTTATAACAGAGAGAAGAGCAAACGTCTGTAGCCACTTGTCAGTAGGATACCCTCACCCTCATTATCCCTCCATCGCATGGCTGCTGATTGAAGAAGGATTAGTAACAGTCTCAGATGAAAAGTATAAGGTTATCAATCCATGGTCGAAACGTCTCCTATCTGCTACTCCCATAATTCCGCTGCACTTTTTCATCAAATATTTTTTTATAAGAAACACTCAGTCGATAATCAAGCCTGCAATGGTTCCACACGACTTGCATATTTCAATAATCAGACATTTCCATAGGTGAACATGTGGTAAACATTTTCTTCATCTTCAGCTTTGCATACACGTCAATAAGCTACATGTGGGACACACAAGCATTGCCTCTCTGCCTAAGTCTTGCACACTGGCTGGTGTCCAAATAAGAAATAATTGACCTCAGGCGACACCACATTGTTAACCCTTGCACATTTGTTTAGATTCTCCTGACATTGGTAAGTAAATAATTATGTTCTCTTGTGGAAGTACAGATTCTCCAGTATTCTGTGTTGTATGTTCTATTTAGCCTTCAAGTCATTATGGTTTCATAAGTGTATGAAATTGTTAGAAAGACACTCTTTACATATCATGGAAACCAGGGCTTGAAAACGAAATTATTTTTCAAACGGTTCGGTCCGATCAGAAACAGTATTATTAATGTTTCGTTTTTGGTTCCTCCTCCAAACATAACGTTCCTGAACCGGTTAGAAAGAAATGAAAACCGGTTAGAACGTTATTCTCAAACCATGTATTGAATATGCTATTATCCCTAATAAATAATAATGCCTATACATGACTACATTCTTATAGATGGTAATAAAGCCATACATTTCATGGTGCACAATATCCAACAAAATCAAACCCTTAGATGTCGTAAGAACTATATGATTATACGACTTAAATAAGGCAACACATTTACATATACAATACAGGAAGCGTAGTGTAGGAGTATGCAATCTCAGTTGCCGTAAAGACATGAATCACTAATCATTTATTAATATTATATATGGCACACAATATATTAATTCGTAATATCACCAACCCACTAATTAAATGAACCTAATCAATCAAATCAATGACTACATGTGGTACTCCAAGGACTCAAACTTAGGACACTCACACCGAAATTTGGCGCACCAAGCATTAGGCTATGAACAAAATTATAAGTTTAAGCACATACTCACGATATATTATCCATTTTCGAATACTGGATATTTATAAATAATAGATAATTAGCTTAGATAATTATCTAAGCATGTTCTTCAGCCCAGCTGCAGTATCATAGCTCAATGATTGCACGAATGGAAGGTGTAATTGATGGGACTTTAATTATAAAGGAAGATCTCGCTAAGAATTACTCCTGAACCTGAATTAATTCGTAATATCACCAATCCACTAATTAGATAAACCTAATCAATGAAATCAATGACTACATGTGGTACTCCAAGGACTCGAACCTAGGACACTCACACCGAAATTCGGCGCACCAAGCATTAGGCTATGAACACAGTTAAAAGTTTAAGTACATACTCACGATGAACATACTCATACTCTCCCGAACTAAATTGGCTCACCCCTCTTTTTTATTTTATTCTCTTACTGTCTTCTTTATAGGGACTGGCAACTAAGCGGGCTTTGTGTTACCCATTTTTGTTGTGCCCTTGGCCAGTCCTTTGTGATGTTAAAAAAAAAAAAATATATATATATATATATATATATATATTATCTAGTTTTTAATACTGCATATTAATCTAAGCATGTTATTAAACCCAACTGCAGTAGCATAGCTCAATGATTGCACGAATGGAAGGTGTAATAAAATAAGGGAACGTGATGCATATCACGAAGACAAATATTCATAATTATAAAAGGTAAAAAATAGTTACTCCTCACAAATTAAATGAAAAGTGGTGCATATGATACTATTTGAAACAAAACTACATTATCAACTGCCAAGTGTACACATACAGTAGACTTAATTGATGTATGTATGTAATAAAGATGTATTTACTTCAATCACTTGGCTACTGGAGGTGCAAATGGATTATTGACCAAATAAGGCATGGAACGAAAAAATAACGTTATTAACCGGTTACAGGGATTTTAAAATAGCGTTTTTGCTACGGAATAATAAATATAATTACGTTTTTGTTTCCGTTTTTGTTCCGAGCAAAATTTCGTTCGTTTCGTTTTTCGTTTTCGTTCCCTTAAACCGTTTCAAATCCCTGATGGAAATACAATGGTTATCATATGAAAGAGTATTCCGATTGTTCTCAAGCCACCAAGGGTTCTGGGTTTTGATCCCGCAGATTCCAAGGGGCTTATTAAACTCTCGCCGATAGGAACTGTCGCCGAAAACACCAACCAAAGACTACTCTATACTGGACTTGCTACTCGTGCTCCGTGCCAACCCGCCCATGACCAGTGGAGGCCAGTTTTGCGATTCCTGCCATTTTTTAACATCACCCCTATTTCCCTTCCTAAGGTTTATCAGTATATATGATATACCGTTATCTTCGTAACTGTTTGTTCTATAATGTTATCAAATAAAAAACAGTAAAATACACTAAAGAAATGCCATTATGAGAGACTCCGATTGAGAGAGTGAAGAAATATGCATGACCTTAATATATACTTAAACTCTTCGCCATTTAATATTTTGCTCGAAAACATTTTAGACGCTAGCGATAGAAAGAAGCGGATTTTCATTAGCTTTCCATTGATATATTTCGTTTTCTGATAAATGAATTACCACCATGCCTAAATTAGCGTTAACTAAAAAAATAACATCATCAATCGTATCGGCAAGTAAAAAAGTGTTCCATGAATACAGTAGACTATGGCATATCAGTATAAATGATACACTGTTATCTTCGTGAATGTTTGTTCTATAATATTATCAAATAAAAAACTGTAAAATACACTAAAGAAATTCCATTATGAGAAATATGCATGAACTTATATGCACTTAAACTCATCGCAATTTGATATTTTGCGTGAAGACTTTTTACATGCAACATATCAATAGAAGCGGAATTTAATTAGCTTTCCATTGCTTTATTTCATTTTCTGATAAATGAATTAGAACCATGCATAAATTAGCGTTAACTAAATAAATAACATCATCCATCGGGTAATTAATTATAACGATAGATGATGTTATTTTTTTAGTTAACGCTAATTTATGCATGGTTATGTTTCATTTATCAGAAAACGAAATATAGCAATGGAAAGCTAATGAAAATCCGCTTCCTTCTATCGCTAGCATCAAAAATGTTTTCTCGCAAAATATTAAATGGCGATGAGTTCAAGTGAATATTAAGTTCATGCATATTTCTTAACTCTTATCATAATGGAATTTCTTTATTGCATTTTACTGTTTTTTATTTGATAATATTATAGAACAAACAGTTACGAAGATAACGGTATATCATATATACTGATAAACCATAGGAAGGGAAAAGGGAGTGATGTTCGAAAATGGCAGGAATCGCAAAACTGGCCTCCACTGGAAATAGCCCAAAATGAGTAGCAAGTCCAGTATAAAGTAGTCTTTGCACCAACCCAAAACTTTCGACGACATTGTAACACTCGCCGACGTGTACATTTTCGGCGACAGTGCAACTTGTAATATATGAAAAGATATCTAACCTAACCTAACCACATAACCTAGCCTAACTATTCAGGCAATTTTGGTATTTAATCCCTGAATGCAGAAACACGGGTAATGGGAACACTCGCCGACGTGAAAAATAGGAACACTCATCGACGTCGGCGAGTGTTCCTATCGGCGACAGTTCCAGGTACCTTCCAGGGCAAGTGTGGCTGTGGAGGCAACGAAGGTCGCGTCACTGCCACGCGCAGCACACACGCCGCTGTTACACGCTGGAGGACCTGATGTGCTGGTGCTATAAGGGCCAAACACGCCCATACAGGTTGACGGTCACGTAATAATTCACTCCCAACACTCACGTCACTTCCATGCCTCTACACTAATGCCTTCCTCCCTTCTAATAATTCACTCCCAACACTCAGTCACTTCCATGCCTTTACACTAATGCCTTCCTCCCTTCTAATAATTCACTCCCAACACTCAGTCACTTCCATACCTCTACACAGTGGCGTACCCAGAAAATTGAAAAGGGGGGGGCCAAAAAAAAAAAAAAAAAAAAAAAAAATATATATAATATATATAAAAAAAAAAAAATATATATATATATATATATATATATATATATATATATATATATATATATATATATATATATATCATAGACCACTGTAGATATAATGGTCTGTGATATATATATAGGTATTTATTTATTTATAATAAATATATTTTATTAATTATTTTTTGCAAAGGGGGGGGCCATGGCCGCATGGCCCCCCCCCCTCGGTACGCCACTGCCTCTACACTAATGCCTTCCTCCCTTCTAATAATTCACTCCCAACACTCAGTCACTTCCATACCTCTACACTAATGCCTTCCTCCCTTCTCTCAAATATAAAATAAATAAGGAAAATAAGGAAAAAATAAGGTAAATAAGTAAGGAACGGCGGAGTGTGAGGTAAGGTGCTGCGTATTTCGAGGTGGTACATTTTTAGTACGAGGTAGTAGTACGAGGCCTATTTTATGCGCCACCGCCTCCCGTGAGCCGAGGGCCTTGGCGGCAGGCTGGGAAGGGAAGGATGAGGCTCAAGAAACTTTCCTTACTCCCCCCACCCTCATCCCAATTCCCAACTTATAACAATCTCCTTGCTCCAACATTTACACATCCCTCATTTGATCTAACCATCCTGCTGTAACATCCCGTTCCTCTCCCTTTCCCTCACCGCTTCACTCTTTCTCTACAACCCTTCCTTTTTTTTATGCTTTGCCATAGTGCCATATGACCTCTGATGTCTGGCACATTTCCCCTTTTTTGGCATTACAATAAATTAATCCCTCTGTTTGAGCGATGAGTATATGATGGCACACACACACACACACACACATCCTGGTATACCTTTAGATATATGAAAACACTGATATTGTATTGTGCTCGGTGAGAACTATTGGGTTGTGTCTGTCTTGCTATGTGTGTGAGTAATGAATCAAGCCAATATTTTCACGCCAGCGACCTTTGCATCTTTTTTTTCTTTTTTTACCTATTGCTTTCTCTTAAGAGAGAAGCACGGGCTAAATATAAAGGCCGTCAGAGTGTTCGGTATCTATAAATGTTAACGGGGGGGGAGGGTAGGAGGAAACAAGGGCAGCGAGCGTAGGTAAAGGTGAGGAGGCAATGACACGTGCAGCCCGTACATAATCCGGCTCTGGGGAGGCAGGGATCAGATGGCGAAGTGAGTGGGATGCTGGGCAATGGAACAGGTAGTGTCAAGGGGATTTTGTGGCTCTGCGAAACAGTGAGGACAGGTGGCAGGGGCGTCACCAAGTATTTGGGTGGAGCAATGGAAGCCGAGCCTTAGTCGGATCAGCTGTCGCACTACAGGTGGAGTGAACCGGGAAAGGTGGAGGTGAGGCGTTTGTCTGGTGGCTGTGATGTACCATGTGGCAGAACGAGAGCCATGCTCCACACCTTTGCATCGACAGGTGTAGTACTTATAGGGTCATCACGCTCAGCCAGCCATCACACGATTAGCGTATCATCATTTATTTACCATTAAAAGGTACTGAAATCTGAAGTATTTGTTATTGGCGCGGTGCATGAGAGGTACAATAGTAATGTCCCCACCATGACGTCCAGCCCACCGCACTGCCCTCCTCGTTGCCGCTGTCGTGGCCTCACTGCTATAACGAGTGTGACCGGCAAGTCGTCTTGTTAGTGTGGCGTGCAGTGTTAGGCATGGGAGGATGTGCGTGTCTGGTGTTCATAGTGCACACCAAAGCACGCTATGAGGCAGCCATGTCTGAATACAACCACGTCTCGTTTAGCCCAGCAGGTGTTGATGGCAGCCGAGCCTTGCCTGGCAAACCCTCGCCTGTGTTGTCATCGCGCGGTGTCTGGCATGGAGGGACGTCTCAGGGTTGCTTGGGTTCCGGGACGACTCGAAGCAATGCCGAGTGTTGTGAACCGCGATGCAAACAAAAGTTTCCAGTTTGCCAATAGGATTAATTATTTTTTTATAGGAATATACATGTTATCTATCTTATGCATACGTGAGTTATAAATGTGGTGAAGTATAGATTTGTACGAGCAGTGCAGTAACTTGGCTCCGGTAACCTGTCTTCTTAGTCTAGTCATCAATTCCCTCCATGACATCAACACCCGGAGCACTTGGGGACGATGCCAATGGAATCGATTCATTGATCTATAATGTTGATTTTCTGGTGAATTCGAGGACCATTGCTGATGAACTCTTAGAATATCAATGCACCAAAGTGATATGCATGTTTATTGCAGTGTATCGATGATGCAACCCTAGGGTGGGGGTAACAACGAGGTGTTTATGATGGGCTGCCTTGCCACCTGAGGCGCCAGGCTGAGGCTGCCTGGATAGCCCGGGAGGTCCGGCCCCCGGGAGGCAGCAGTGGCTACCGCGTCTGCCCGATGGCGGGTTTGTGCTGCCGCGTGTGTGTAGTGTTTCCCTCTTGTGTTGTTATCCTTGGTGCCGACGTGAAGTGTTGAAACAATCACCAAGACGTTATTATACGGCTGCGTACAGCGTATCCCATGATGAGTCTCCGGAGACCTTGCCGGCGGGTGCGTCCATGGTGGCTGGGAGGCCGCTGTCAGCGCACCGTGACCACCGCCTCCCCACCTCCCTCCCTCTCCCTTGCGTCTGTGCCAATGGTTACTTCCCTTGCTTCAGGATTCCGTGCTGATGTGAAGTGTTTCATCAATTATCAAGGCGTTGATATACGGCTGTGCATAACCTATGTCATGACGAGCCTTATTGGTCATTGTCTGCGGGTGGCGTGGGTGTCGGAGCGGAGCGGACGGCGTCACCCTCCTCCCTGCCTGCCTCCCTCCCTGCCTCTCCTCTGCGACGGTGCCAATGATTGCTTCCCTTGTAGTGCTGCCTCAGGATTACAAGTGATGCCCATCCCGCTTTACAACCCTTCCCAAAGTAACCTCTTAACTTCTCCTCCTCCTTACCTTAAGGTGATCATTGTGTTCACCCTACCTGCTCCTCTGCCTCGGCGATAGCTCCACCACCACCAACTGTATCCTTGTTCAAGCATCGCTAAGGGATTCATGAACTGATTGACCGATTCTCAAAGCATCGCCGCTCGCAACACATCCCGTCATACAAGGCCGTCACGCGGGCCTATCCTTAACATTAACATATTCACCTTCATAAGCTCCCTCGCATTAGCCTCTCACGACGCACTCAATCTCCGCACTGCACTTCCTTGTCGCCAATCCCGGTACTCTTTACACCGTCACGTAGGCTGTGCAACCCACCATCTTTGCGTGCCACAAGATCTCCCACATAGTATTTGTGTGAAGTGTCTTGGCGCCAGGCAGAGGGACGGCCCTGCACGCCCAACGAGACTGGTGAGTGTGCAAATACCTCATTGTTGTACAGATATATAGGTGAAGACATTGCCTCGTGACTGTGTTGCCGACCTGGTGTGAGAAGATAACAGTAAGTAACTATTTCCTTAGCTGATATCTTATTGTTCTTTATCATTGCTGCAAACCCATAGTACTTATAATACCCAGGAATACATTGTTATGCATTGTGTTAATTACGCACGTGAAGTTGATGCCTCGAAGGTGCACTTTACTGTGCAGACAAGCGCTTGTACACCGAGGGCCGAGGGTTGGCTGGTGTTGTACCGAGGGCCGAGGGTTGGCTGGGGTGTTGTGCGAGGGCCGAGGGGTTTGGCTGGGGTGTTGTACAGAGGCCGAGGTGGCTGGGGTTCTTACCGGAGGTCCGGGGATAGGCTGGAATTAGTTGTACCGAGCGGCCGAGGGTTGGCTCGGGTGTTGTCAACGAGGGCTCGAGGGGTTGGACTGCAGGTTTTGTACCGGGCCAACGGGATGCTGGTTTGTACACCGAGTGCCGAGGGATTGGCTGGTGTTGTACCGAGGCCGAGGATGCTTGTGTGTGTACACGTGGGCCGAGGTGGCTGGGTATTGTACCGAGGGCCAAGGGTTGCTGGGTTGTCCGAGGCCGAGGTTTGGACTGGGGTTGTACCGAGGCCGAGGGATGGCATGGGTGTTGTACCAGGGCCGAGGATGCTGGGTGTTGTACAGGGCAGGGGATGGTGGGGTGTTGTACGATGGCCGGCGGATGGCGACCTGGTGTTGTACGAGTGCCGAGGTGGATGGACTGGGGTGTTTCCGAGGGCCGAGGAATTGGTGAGTTTGTATCCGAGGGCCGAGGGACTGGTTGGGTGTATATACCGAGGACCGATGGGTTGGCATTGGGTGTTGTAATGTAGGTGGTGGGGTGTTGTAGCCGAAGGGCCGAGGGGTTGGCTGGTGTTTACCGAGGCCAGAGGGAATGGCGGCTTGTTACCGAGGGCCGAGGGGTTGGCTGGGGTGTTGTCCGAGGGCCGAGGGGATGGCTGGGGTGTTGTACCGAGGGCCGAGGGGATGGCTGGGGTGTTGTACCGAGGGCCGAGGGGATTGGCTGGGGTGTTGTACCGAGGGCCGAGGGCATGGCTGGGGTGTTGTACCGAGGGCCGAGGGGTTGGCTGGGGTGTTGTACCGAGGGCCGAGGGGTTGGCTGGGTGTTGTTCCGAGGGCCGAGGGATGGCTGGGGTGTTGTACCGAGGGCCGAGGGATGGCTGGGTGTTTTCCGAGGGCCGAGGGGATGGCTGGGTGTTGTACCGAGGGCCGAGGGGATGGCTGGGGTTTGTTACCGAGGGCCGAGGGCATGGCTGGGGTGTTGTACGAGGCCGGGGATGGCTGGGGTGTTGTCCGAGGGCCGAGGATGGCTGGGGTGTTGTACCGAGGGCCGAGGATGGCTGGGGTGTGTCCGAGCCAGGCATGGTGGGGTGTTGTACCGAGGGCCGAGGGGATGGCTGGGGTGTTGTCCGAGGGCCGAGGGGATGGCTGGGGTGTTGTACCGAGGGCCGAGGGGTGGTTGGGGTGTTGTACCGAGGGCCGAGGGGATGGCTGGGGTGTTGTACCGAGGCGAGGGGTGGCTGGGGTGTTGTACCGAAGGGCCGAGGGGATGGCAGGGGTGTTTGTACGAGGGCCGGGGTTGGCTGGGGTGTTGTACCGAGGGCCGAAGGGATGGCTGGGGTGTTGTTACCGAGGGCCAAGGGCATGGCGGGGTGTTGTACCGAGGCCGAGGGGTTGGCTGGGGTGTTGTACCGAGGGCCGAGGGTTGGCTGGGGTGTTGTACCGAGGGCCGAGGGGTTGGCTGGGGTGCTGTACCGAGGGCCGAGGGGATGGCAGGGGTGTTGTACCGAGGGCCGAGGGGTGGCTGGGGTGTTGTACCGAGGGCCGAGGGGTTGGCTGGGGTGTTGTACCGAGGGCCTAGGGGATGGCTGTGGTGTTTTACTGAGGGCCGAGGCGTTGGCTGGGGTGTTGTACCGAGGGCCAAGGGGATGGCTGGGGTGTTGTACCGAGGGCCGAGGGGATGGCTGGGGTGTTGTGCCGAGGGCCGAGGGGATGGCTGGGGTGTTGTACCGAGGGCCGAGGGGTTGGCTGGGGTGTTGTAGCGGCCCGTTGCTCCTCACTGTGCTTGTGTGTTCAGCCTGGCGTGGTGAACCATGTTTGGAAAGCACTGCATTATGGCTGCCGTGATTTCCTCCTCCAAGACACTGCCAAATTGTCAGAAGATAATTGTATGTTCTTCCATTTCTCATAAAACCTTGTTGGTTAAAATGATCATTACTTCAGTCAGCATCCACAATCTCTCTCTCTCTCTCTCTCTCTCTCTCTCTCTCTCTCTCTCTCTCTCTCTCTCTCTCTCTCTCTCTCTTCTCTCTCTCTCTCTCTCTCTCCTCTCTCTCTCTCTCTCTCTCTCCCCCCTTCCTTTTCTCTTAAAGTAATCGTCCAGACCATTTCATCATTCCTGATTTAATGCAGTCAAAATATAGCCATGATCGAGTATATCAACAATATGTTGTCAGTTTTTGCATCCAGTCACCCGTTTTTAAATGATCCGCATTCTAAATCTGTAAATTCCCCGAGCTCTCAAAACACAACTGGCGGACAGCAGACGACGCACCACGGCTCGGCAACGTCACACGAGTGAGCCTCCCAGCCCTGCCTGATACAAATACACGGAGACACGGAGAAAAATGTATTACTTGGGGAATTTTGGGTGTTTCTGATATTTTTTTTTTGCGATATGGCATATACTTGCATCCTTCATGGGTACAGCAAGAAAACTGTGCCTTTGCAGAGAGCTTAGCACCCATTTCCGACCTATTTGACCATGATAATGTCTATGCAGCGCCTGACAGTGGCGGGTGAGAGGAGCGCGGTGTGAAGCCCATTGTCTAGCCGCTCTCCTCTCACCCGCCACTGCCAGGCGCTGCACAGACATTATCATGGTCAAATAGGTCAGAAATGGGTGCTAAGCTCTTTGCAAAGGCACAGCTTTCTTGCTGTATCCATGAAGGATGCAAGTATATGCCACATCGCAAAAAAAAAATATCAGAAACACCCAAAATTCCCCAAGTACTACATTTTTCTCCGAGTCTCCGTGTATTTGTATAGGGCCGGGCTGGGAGGCTCACTCGTGTGACGTCGCCAGCAAGTTTCCCGCCACGGCTGGAATGGGGGTGTTGTTTTTCCCGCGCTTTTTACAAAAGTCCTGTTTCTATGGAAATAAGGTGTGGAAATGAATAATTTTTTGTGGATTAGGTATTTTGAATGATAATTCAACATAATTATGCAAAGAAAAAATGGGTCTGGACGATTACTTTAAGGCCGGTTCCCACTAGCACGCTTGTACGGCCGCCGTACAACAACAATGAACTACAATGACGTCACAATGACTTCACAAAAAAGTCGACCGCACTGCCGTACCGCTGTACGGCTGTCGTACAAAGTTAAAAATGAAGTCATCTCTCCCGCTCGGCGGTGTCCGCTCGAGCGGAGGCTCGAGCGGACACCAAACTGTCATGACCAAACATGCGCAAACTGTGCCCAGTTACCACAAATAACACTCAAGCGGTGATGATGGGCGTATGTGGGACGTGTAGGCAACGGCGGTCCTTAAGCTGGCTTGTGGACATCCGGGCCTTTATCATATATGTCTTCTTTCTTTCCTGCTTGTTCAATTTCATCACTCGCCTTTCAGTTATTGAGTTCTTTTGTCTAATAATTACATCAGAAAAACGCAGATCCGAGAATAATTGTAAAACCGACTGCGTGTTTCGGTATCATTTCGGTTAATATCACGAGACAACAGAAGTGATTCGAATGTCTTTTTTGTCCCCTTGTTTACATCGCAGCGCTGCCGTGTTTGCAGGAGTGACCACGCACCGTTCCGCGTCCTTTTACAATGCAAGTTTTTCCCCGTAAATATGCACCGCTAGTTATACAGCGTGTGTGTAGTAGCCTATTAAGCCTTTGTCTCTCCTTGCCATTGAATACCTACACTTGTTCTCTCTGCCATGGTCTCCCTGGCCCTCCTTGTTCCTATGCTTGTGGAATGAATACAAGAGATGGGAGGAAGTAGAATAGAACGATTACATTATAAGTCAGATCACATTTTGATTCACGAAATATGAGTTAGTATGACCAGTGTAATATAGAAAGCCTCATAGCACTCTTACCATTGCCCCCCCCCCCCCCCGGCACCCCTGTTCCTATGCTATGGGGTACAGGCAATGAGGCTGAGGTTGATGTAAGTGATTCCTTCTAAGACACTGCACTAAGATTAACCCGTTGAAATGCCATGAATCTCGATCAGAGATTTTAATATGCGACCAAGGGTTGCTATGACCATGAAGATACTTTCTTCTAGCCAACAAGCTAATCTGAGTTTGCTATGTTGAATAGGTTATCCCTTACAAAAGGAAATGTTTTGGTATACTGCGACCATATTAGGAAGGTAAATTATCAATATTAGCGTACAGATATGTAGTTGTCTTTAGTTTATCATGTTAAAAAAAAAAAAAAAAAAATCGATTACCATCATTCAATAGTGTTGTCTTGAGCAGCAGGTAATATCTATAGATCTTTATATCGCTTCCTATAGGAATCACTGATAAACATAACTGTACAACATGTATAGTCTGCAATATGTACTTCTAACAAGGCATGAGTATAAAAAAACTTAATTTTCTAGGAAATAGACGTCACACTAGATGTGCACGTGTCACAAGTCTCCCAGAAAGTCAACTTTTTAAATACCTCACCTTAAAATACTTTATTACAACATCTGACCTAACCAATAATTCACCATCCCTCTTTGATTTCTTTACTTTTTACAAAAGAAAAAAAAGGGCTTAAATTGAATCTGTTTTTTAAAACCATAAATGGCTATGAACGCACCTACTCTTGTTACTTAGAATGAAACGATTTTCGCCCTGGTGACTAAATCCAAAAACAGAAAAGCGCTATAAAGGTTCTTTTTGGAATAGGGCTATGAAGATTGTTTAAAATGAACAATACTGAAATTCTCTCAGTCACTACCAACCAAACAAATGTTCGTGAAATTTCATTGAATATCAAAGATTACTGAGATTAAAAATATACTTAAATACAAAATTACTTAGATTACAAAATACTACTTAAGGTAAAAAAAATATTACTATAGATTACAAAATATTTCTTAAGATTACAAAATATTACTTAAGATTACAAAATATTACTTAAGATTAAGATTACTTTAGCTTACTTAAGATTGCATAAGATTACATAAGTTTACACAAGTTTACACAAGATTACACAAGATTACATAAGATTACATAGAATTACTTAAGATTACTTAAGATTACTTAAAAACAAGAACAACAAAGTGACATTTACAAGCCTATATGCACTCTAGACCTTGCCCCCATTCGTGGAGTAAACATTTTACAAGCCTATATGCACTCTAGACCTTGCCCACCATCGTGGAGTAAACATTTACAAGACTATATGCACTCTAGACCTTGCCCCCATTCGTGGAGTAAACATTTTACAAGCCTATATGCACTCTAGACCTTGCCCCCATTCGTGGAGTAAACATTTTACAAGCCTATATGCACTCTAGACCTTGCCCCCATTCGTGGAGTAAACATTTTACAAGCCAATATGCACTCTAGACCTTGCCCCCATTCGTGGAGTAAACATTTTACAAGCCTATATGCACTCTAGACCTTGCCCCCATTCGTGGAGTAAACATTTTACAAGCCTATATGCACTCTAGACCTTGCCCCCATTCGTGGAGTAAACATTTACTAGCCAATATGCACTCTAGACCTTGCCCCCATTCGTGGAGTAAACATGTTACAAGCCTATATGCACTCTAGACCTTGCCCCCATTCGTGGAGTAAACATTTTACAAGCCTATATGCACTCTAGACCTTGCCCCCATTCGTGGAGTAAACGTTTTACAAGCCTATATGCACTCTAGACCTTGCCCCCATTCGTGGAGTAAACATTCTACAAGCCAATATGACAGATTCACCAATCTATTTAGTACCAAAGAATGAATTCGGCTGAAATAGGTGTCCAAGCGAGCGAAGCGAGCTTGGACAATTAGTGAAAATCCTGATATTTAACATAGCAACACTCAGATTTTGCTTTTCTGGGCTAGAATAACATCAATTATTAGTTATGTTACTTTTTTTATATATATTATTTTAGAAAGGTAAAGGTTCAACCCAAGGAACTTACAGAGTCGGTGACACTTTATGGGTTGATTGCCAGTGAAGCCTCTCTTACAGGCAGGTGTTGCTTACTCCCAGAGGACACTTCAGAGTGGTAGCTTTAGTAAAGAGATCGAGCGGTCAAAGAAGTGAAGTGGAGGAAGTGAATGAACCGGCCGCTATTCCCGTTATCTATGCTAGTATGTGGTTTCCCAGTGAGGACGCTTGGCTGTAGCTCCAAAACTAACCATAGGATATTATCGAATATACCCTCATTGTGATTCCCACACACAGCTACCATCTCATGACCAAGTGAACCTAACCTACCCTATCTGTAACCTAACGGAACCTAACCCGACGTGTTAAAGAGTAAACGCCACATACTCTTCCAGAAAAAGGGAATATGCGAGCCGGCCGATCTTCGACGTGCTCTCGTTCTCTCCGTCCGTCCTCACCCTAACAACTCGCGTCTTGTCCTCTCGATAACAGCTTCGTCCCTCCTCGATTATGACGGGATTCCACAGCAAATATACAGGAGGCTGTCAGTATAGCCTTATGTTTATTTACAGAACAGAGTTATTATTCATGATTGATAACTCTGTTGATTATGAAAGTGTGACATTTACGTGTGGATTCTGTAGATGAGCCGTGGTGTGAACGGGTAGTGGTATAAGGAAGGAGGTGCTGAAGACGGTACTTTGTTTAGTCGTGAGGTCAGTGTGACACCATAAAACTCCTCTCTCTCTCTCTCTCTCTCTCTCTCTCTCTCTCTCTCTCTCTCTCTCTCTCTCTCTCTCTCTCTCTCTCTCTCTCTCTCTCTCTCTCTCTCTCTCTCTCTCTCTCTCTCTCTCTCTCTCTCTCTCTCTCTCTCTCTCTCTCTCTCTCTCTCTCTCTCTCTCTCTCTTTTTCGCTTCACTACTTTTTTCTCTAATATTTCGTCCACTTGCTTGTTCCACAATGTATCGTAAGTTTCACTCACTACACTTATATTACTCGTTATTACATTTCTGGCACTGCTTTACGTTGATGGGTCATGCGACGCAAGCCACCACTGTTTGTTACCCATTTTGTTATATGTAGTGTTTGTTAGAGAGGTAGAGAGTTCAAATCAGGGAACTTAAAGAGTGTGTGTCACTGTTGGGGTTGATTGCCAGTGAAACCTCTCTTGCAGGCAGGTGCTGTTTACTCTCCACGCCGAGGACACTTTGTAGAGGTAGCTTTAGTGAAGAGATCGAGCGGTCATAGTAAGGTTTGTTGATGTAAGTAATGCACACGTGCCAGGAACAAGTATTACAATATCACTGATTTATAAAAGATATATTTGTAAATTATTTACACTGTTAGGTTGAACAACATGTCCTTAGTTCACACGGCCAAGTAAGCTTAAGTCTTTAGACGCGCCAGAACAATAAAGTAACACACAATTAACCACACACCACACAACACGCTACGCTAGGAGTCTGTCCTCTCTCTCGGAGTGCTTCTCTCCACGCTTCTACTTAACTCTCAGGCGGTGGCGTCTTTAACTGAGGCCACCGTGTCTCTCACGGTGGCCTCGCTCCTAGCTTCGCTTTAACCCCTTGAGACCCAGAACGTAATTTCCATTGTAAGTTGGGTACCATAAGACGATTTTTAGTGACTATAAGCAATGTTTTATAGATATGCCCTGTTTAGTATCCTTGGCC
>JACEEZ010014483.1:342500-347500 GCA_016584305.1 Chionoecetes opilio
ATAGTTCGGCGATATATGTTTGAAGACACTGACCGATTCCGTGGATCATTCCCGGGTGGTTGTCAGGAGGACTCTGTGCCAAACGTACTAGTTGCAATGGTAAATATGGTGCTGGATGGCCCCAGCATCAAGAACCAAAGCCATTCCTCTTCGAGACAAGCAGCTCTTTCCATTGCGCAGCTTCTCAAGTTCAACAGTGTCAAGCAAAGTCGGAAGCAGGGAGCAACCAAGACACAGGAGCCTCCAGCTGTCAGACACATTTACGTCTCAAGAAACTCCTCTTCCAACCTATGTTGGGCTGATGCTGCATGCTGAAACACGCAAGAGAGGACTTGTGGACAAGCTCTTCTCTCTGGGCCTAAGCATCTCATATGACAGAGTCCTGCGTCTTTCTGCCCAGATGGGAAACAGCGTGTGTCAGCTGTACCGCATAGAGCAAGTGGTCTGCCCGCCTACCCTGCGTAGCAATGTGTTCACAACTGCGGCTGTGGACAACATTGACCACAACCCAAGTGCCACCACAGCCAAGAATTCATTCCATGGAACAGGAATCTCGCTTTTGCAACACCCAACGTGTGCAGATGAGGAGTGGATCGTAGCATTGCTCTCACTGGGCGTGATACGGATCAAAGACGGTTGAGCCTCTACCAGAATATACACGGATGTACGTCCTGTTGCTTCCTCTGTCAAAGGGCAAACGATCCCAGCTACTTCTGTGACCTCTCTTAGACGCCACAACTTTGAGCAGCACATAGAATATGAGTATATGTGGCTGGAGAACACGAGAAGTGTTCTCAAAGATGATGTTGAGGCCCTGTGAAAACACATCATGGGCTGCATACCATGCAAGGCACCAAGATCCAAAGCAACCAGTCATCACACCAACGTCCCTGCTTCCCTTGTTCCAGGAGAGTGCTCACACTGTGGCAATGATCAGACACTCTATTGATGTAGTCAGGAATGCAGTTCAACATCTAAAACCCAGGCCAAACTCCAGTTCTGACTTGCGCCCAGCCACTATTCACTCTAGCAAAACAGATCCAGTGGAAGTGGCCAGACACATATGGAGAAGACCAACTGGTGGTGATGTTCGGGGGGTTGCATATTGAGATGACGGCACTGAAGACCCTGGGTGAGGGTTTTGCAGGGAAGTGGGTGGACCCAAGCACTGGTACAAGCAGAGATCACAACTGCAGGAACAGCAGACTCATTTCTTCGAGCAGCTCACGTCACACCGCACCAGAAGAGCACACCAAGTCACAGCGGCTGCCTTATACATACTCCAACGGCGTGCCTATGACCAGTACAGCACCACCAATACAGAAGATGATGCGCACCCTGGAAGCTTCGAAGACTGGTGCAGTCAGAGAGAACAGAGTTATCCGCAGTTTCAGTACTGGTCAACAGTCTTGGCACTGGAGCTGTCCACTCTGATCTATGTGCGATCTCTGAGAGAAGCCAATTTTAGCATGTACGTGGATGCTCTGACAGAACTGGTTCCGTGGTTCTTCGCACTAGACCACACGAACTATGCCCGCTGGATACCAGTGCATCTGCGGGACATGGCAGAACTGGCAAACAAACATCCAGACGTCTTCACAGAGTTTAGCAACGGACACTTTTACAGTCCAGAAGGGCCAAGAGGATCTTTTCAGCAATCCCCATTTACCAAGGACATGAGCAGAACAACGCGTATGTCAAGGGTGATGGAGGAGCCATCGGCCTCACAGACAATCCAACTGCACTGAGGCGCTGGATGGTTGCCGGACCAGAGGTTGCTAGAGTGATTGTGGAATTTGAAGACTTCAATCTGCATCCACACGACCAAGAGGAGACACGTCACCACGAGGAGACACCAAGTGTGCAGAACACTTTTGCCAGAGATGTGCGCTCACTCGTGGCCATCTTTGAAGAGCTGGGCAACCCTTTCGAGGAGGACAGTCAGGACTTGCTGGTGCTCGACACAAAGGAGATCGCAGACACTGCAGTCATAGAAAAAAAAGTCCGTAACGCCAAGCAGATTGGCCAAGACCAGTTTGAAGCATTCTCAAAGGAATGCATCGTGGACAGAACCAAGTCCATTGAGGTGGCAATCCACCGGAACAAGCTGCCACTGTTTGCGACCAAGAGAGGACCCAAAATACCCAAAGGAAAACAACAGGTCAAATCTCTGAAGAATGATGTTGCGCTCTTCGCACGATTATATATCAGCTGCCAGACCGTGATGGGAATCTAGAAGAGTTCTTCAGGCATGAAAATCAGCAATGCCCTCCAGCTTTATCTGACGGAGGGAGACTGTACCTAGGGAGCAAGAGTGACTTGCTGGTGTGCCTTGAAGGCCATGCTGAGCCTCAGTCTGAAAACGCCTACTGTACTGCTGTTTTCCTCGATGGAGCAGTAATCGTACAGATGTTTAAGCCGGGGTACTGCCAACACGTTCGAGGAATATGCACAGCAAGTGTTCATCCCATACGTTGTACAACAGCTCAACATGTATCACGTCTTGACCTTGTGTGGGACAGCTACAGAGCAGATTCCCTGAAGGCATCAACCAGAGAACAGCGTGGAAAGGGAGTACGTCGGCGTGTTGTCGACTCAGCAGTCATACCAGGAAATGGCAAAGTTTCCTGCGAGTTGATATCAACAAAGTGGAGCTCTTCAGCTACCTCTCCACCATGCTTGCAGAGTCCTTTCAAGAAGAAGGCAAGGAACTGGTGGTCACTGATGGGGAGCAGGTGATCTGTGTTCCACAGCAAGAGGACGTCAACTCACTTGCACCATGCAACCAAGAAGAGGCAGACACTCGCATGATGCTACATGTAGCACATGCTGCACAACATGGTCACCACCAGATACAGGTTCGAACAGTAGACACTGACGTCGTGGTCCTAGCAGTGATGGTAGTCCAGAAACTACCAGCTGGAGACGAACTCTGGGTAGCCTTTGGGACAGGCAAGAACTACCGCTACATTGCAGCCCATGAAATAGCTTCCTCCCTTGGTCCAGAGAAGACATGTGCTCTTCCAATGTTTTATGCCATCACAGGGTGTGATACTGTGTCAGCCTTCGTTTGGACATGGGAAGAAATCTGCCTGGGCAACATGGAACACGCTGCCAGAACTCACTGATGCCCTGCTGAGTCTGGCAAATGCACCCCACAAGCATCCAAGAGGATACAATGCATGTCATCGAGAGGTTTGTAATACTCCTGTATGACCGCACAAGCAAATGCAAGGACGTCAACAAGGCGAGAAAGAAGCTCTTTGCAAAGAAGAGCTCTGTTCAGAACATCCGCCAACTTACGCTGCTCTGGAGCAGCATGTGAAGAGATCTGCCCTTCAGGGTGGTCATGTCTGGGGCCAGGCATTTGGGACCAGAGCCGTGCTCCCTCCACCAACAGACTGGGGCTGGCATCGGAGTGATGATGGGCCCTACACACCACTCTGGACCACACTCCCTGAGGCATCCAAGACCTGCTATGAGCTGGTGTCTTGCGGATGCAAGAAAGGCTGCAGAAACCGCTGCAAGTGCAAGAAGGCTTCACTGCAATGCACGGGTCTGTGTTTCTGTGAAGGCGAATGCCAGTAGATTAGGACAGAAAACTTGCTAGCCAACATTATGATCTGTAGACATTCATAATCCTGGTGACCAGATTTGAAAAGTTCAGAATCATAATTAACATAGTGTGACAAAATCTACGTTATTGTATTACATGTAGTACTGCAGGATTACACAATACTGAAAGTTATTGTATTGGCAACTGTTTATTGTGTCCTCTTCTTGAAGCCACTTAGATTTGTTCATTTATATTAGATCTTTCATAAATGTATAACTGTAAGTACTGTGCCTAGAGACTGGGCTTTTGGTCGACTATATAACTACAATCTGACCATACTGTAAACTCCCCGTACTCTGTGTATTATTTGACTACCATTCCATTGCAATTTTGCCAGCAATTTGAAATAAAAAAGCAACTTGAGCAATTAAAGTGTGTTCCTGAAATCATGTACTGGTTATTAGAGGTATTATGTCATTGAGTATTGGAATCTTCATCAAATGTCCACTTTTTCCACAAAATGGCGGCCAGTTTGGGGGCCATTTTTGAGAAGATTCATCTAAATATATGTTAAACACTTATTGATGTTAATTCTGATGTAAAAAAAAGGAATTTTGGCCCATCTAGCACCATACTAACGACACATAATGAAGTCTATGTAATGACGCTAATGGTAAATGGCGGCCATTTTGAACAATGGCCGCCATATCTTCCACAGGGCTAATCTTGAATGCCTCCATATCCAAAAATGTTTAGAATATATTAATCTACATGTGTGCCAATTTTGGTGCTTTTAGAACAATTTGAACAATTGGTCTGCTATGCCGCTGGGCTAAGAGTCAATGCGTACTCAGCACTGCAAGGGTAAATAACACATTGTATACAAATCCAAAGTTGATCATCTACATACACTATTACGTATTTCAATCATTTGCTATTGTTTAGTATTTATGACACATGCTACAATTCCAAACAGTACTATTTCCAACAATTGTGCCCTATTACCGCTCAGTGCATAGGCTTTCCGGTCAACTCATCCCAAAATTAACTCGTACCGCCTGATCAAAGGACACTCGCCGCGTGGCAGGTTCGTTCGGTTACTGAACACTAATCCGTCATACCCTCACCCCGTCCACTGTGAAGCCACATGTTGTCACCAAGCTGAAGGCTCTCCATCAGAAACACATCCAGGTCTCCAAGCACAAGAAGCGACAATCAACCACACAGACTGGTTTGGAGACTGACTTCACATGCAGCATGAATCAACTTCTTGACATTGCACATGCCGACTGGGAACGTCGAACAAGGATTCCAGAAGACCAACAGTTTCTCATTGACCAGCGTGGCCCTCGAGAGATGTCAATGACGACGGAAGACATGGCCTACAGACATGCTGCTGCCAACTACCAAAAGCGCAAGCAGGCCGAGGAGCGTCGTCGTCAGC
>JACEEZ010014483.1:352500-387500 GCA_016584305.1 Chionoecetes opilio
TGCACATGCAATGCAGCTTATATTTCAATAGAAAACATAATAGAAAAAAATGCACATTCACCTCCAGAGCAGACTGAACAAAGTCCTTCCAGATCCATCATGTTGAGCGGGAAGTCCAGAGTCAGGGCAAGGAGGTCCGCCTCGTCATTCTTGTCTATCCATTTCAAGCTAAGATGTAGGCCATCAGCCACCAGCCTTAGTCTGTTCCAGCCTTCGCTGACCACGAGGTGCAAAGGATGACTTGTGTTTGAGGATTTAATTCCTCGCACCTTGAAGTGAATGGCGGCATAGTTGGTCACATACAATGCATCCCGGTAATCAACATTATTAAGGTCCCGGAAAGACAACACAAATTGTAAGGGATGTTTCGGTGAGGTGAATTCTAGGATGCTGATGTTCAAAGGTGTTTTAAGGATTTGCTCCCTCTGCACAATGCATTCTGAAAAGAGAGAAAAAACTAAAACATACGTAGTTCATTGATGTCAAAATATACATACGTTTATTAGCAAATAGATGAATAGGTAATGGTTAATAAGAAAAAAGTTGTGATGAGCTCAAGGTCTCGAGTTGAAAGTCCCGCTGGGGAAAGTCTTTCGGCAATCGTCAAGGCGGTTTCACGCCGGGAGAAACACTTTCCTCCATCGTCGAGTGGCCGAATACAACCCACATGCTGCCCATCAACCCCTCTTTTGACGGCAAATGTAGCTATCGGAGGACACCAGGGGCGGCATAAGCCTCCAATCATCACAGCCGCCCATGAAAATATAAGTGTACAGGCGCTATAGGCTCAAACATTAAAGATGAGTATCTTATCTTATTTACTTATCTTTAATGTTTGAGCCTATAGCGCCTGTAGACTTATATCTTCTTCGAGGTCTCAGATGGGTTGCCCTGCAACTACACATACACACACACACACACACACACACACACACACACACACGCACGCACGCACGCACGCACGCACGCACGCACGCACGCACGCACGCACGCACGCACGCACGCACGCACGCACGCACGCACGCACGCACGCACGCACGCACGCACGCACGCACGCACGCACGCACGCACGCACGCACGCACGCACGCACGCACGCACGCACGCACAGGGTACTCCGTAGTGTAGCGGTTAGCACGCTCGGCCTACAACCGAGAAGTCCCGCGTGTTCAATCCCCGGGCGGAGCGAAGACAGACGGGCGGTCTTCTTAAAAAACCCGAGCTCCTGTCCACCAAGCAGTGAATGGGTACCGGGTGTTAGCCGGGGGTTTGTTACCCGCCTTCCGGGGTGGTGGCTTCGGCCAACACTAAGCACTAAGGATGGAATGATAAAATATAGCTATGGAGACGAGGCCACACGAGCGTAGCTCAGGCCCTGTAAAATACAGCTAGATTAATACAACTAGATGACTACACACACACACACACACACACACACACACACACATGTTAAGAGAGAGAGAGAGAGAGAGAGAGAGAGAGAGAGAGAGAGAGAGAGAGAGAGAGAGAGAGAGAGAGAGAGAGAGAGAGAGAGAGAGAGAGAGAGAGAGAGATTGCATTACATACATTTACATTCTTATCAAGATTAGACGAAAAAACCCAGAAGTCGGAAGAACTTACGAATTTGATCAGACTCTGATTACAATTGAAATTGATGTTTATTTGCGTGATGCGAGATTTTATGTTAATCAGATGTTTTCTGGGATATATTCGGGACGCGTAAATATGACACAAAAAAATGGTTTGGAACATCCTGCTGTTTGATACTAATACTTTGGTATTCATTCACGAGGCAAAACTATTCCTAATATTGCGGGGAGCAAAAGCCACACAGACTACAGCCATTAGCATCACATTTACCACATGAAAGAAGAATACTTTGAAACATATCGTTGAGTGTGTTTATAAAGATTATCGATCTCAATAATCTTTGCATAGATGAAGCGAGTGTACACAAGAACAAGAGTGCATGAACAGTTATGTCAAGTGAAAAACTACAACATAAAGACACAAAGAGTACTTCTTTGGTCATTTGGCGCAACATGAGCACGGAACTTTGAGTCAGATTCAGCAGTTATAATGACGGAGAACTAATGAGCCTTTCAAGTCGTGCGACAAACAGTCTAGTCCAGTGTCTTTGCAGCCACGGCGATTTATTTAGTTAACGGTAATTTCTGCATGGTGCTAATGCATTTATCAGAAAACTAAATTATCAATCAATCAGTCATTGGGGGCATACGCCGGGGGGCGCGTCGCCTCGCCCACCCTACGACGCCACTCCCGGGGGTCACCACGCGCGAGTTCCCATGCAGGCTCCTTTCCCATACCAAGCAGCTCTCGACAAGAAACATCAACTTGCCCCAGCCACGAGCCTTGTGGGCGCCCCCTTGGCCTCCTCCACGCCGGATTGTCTCTTACAGATACAACCCGATGGGAAGGATCGGTTTCAGGGTAGCGTGCCACATGCCCATATAGCCGAAGTTGGAGCTGACGGACTATGCAGGTAATAGGCCTCGATTCAGTCTCACGGTGCAATCGCTGATTTGACACGTAATCATCCCAGCGATACCCCATGATTCTGCGAAGACACTTATTACCAAAGGCATTGATTCGTCTCTTCAAGTCACTATTTAGTGTCCATGTCTAACAACCATAGAGTAAGACAGGGATCACAAGCGATTTGAAGATCCGGATCTTTGTCCTCCTGCACAGGTACCGACAACGCCAAATACTCCCGCTGAGCGAGTTCATAACACCGTGGGCTGCCAATCCGCCGTAAGACTTCTTGACGTGACCCGCCGTCATTATGGACTGCACTACCAAGGTATGTAAAACTTTCCAAGATCTCAATGTCCTCGCCACACGCATGAACAGACTGTACTGCTTCATCTAGTAAGTCTCCAAACACCTGGACCTTGGTCTTGAGCCAGGAGATCTCAAGTCCCAAAGTCTTTGCCTCCTCGTGCAACGCCTCGAGAGCCATCACCAGGACCTCCAGCGACTCAGCAAAGATTACTGCATCATCGGCAAAAACAAGATCAGTGATCTTGGTGTTGCCGACGGATGCTCCACAATCACTTTGATCTACAACCTTGTCCAATACCCAGTCCATACAAGCGTTGAAAAGGGATGGGGCAAGGACGCACCCTTGCCTCACTCCTGTATTCACAGGAAAGAAGCCGGATACACCTGCCCCACACTTCACAGCACTCTCAGTCCCAGAATACAGACCAGTTATCAAACCAATAGTCCTTGCAGGAATCCCTCGAAGTCGCAGAAGATCCCAGAGTGACTCATGATGCACTGAGTCAAACGCCTTCTTGAGATCAACATAGGCTGCAAGCATCCCCTGTCGAAACTCACGTCGGCGTTCCACCAGGACACGAAGCGCTAGGATACGGTCCGTTGTTGACTTACCAGGCGTGAACCCAGACTGCTGAGGTCTCTGATGCTTCACCAGATGGCTGCGAATCCGTGTCAGCAATAGATGGGCAAGCACCGTGCCTGGTACGCTGAGCAGTGTAATACCGCGGTAATTGTTGCACTCCTGACGGTCCCCTTTCCCTTTCCAGATAGGGATGACCAGCCCACTTTTCCAGTCAGGAGGAATGGTACCTGATTGCCACACGGCAGTCAGGAGAGCATGCAACCCGTGGATCATGGCCTCACCCCCAGCTTTGAGGAGCTCCGCACTGATATTACAAACACCAGCTGCCTTTCCACCCCTCAACTTTGCTACAGCCTCTCTGACTTCGTCAAGAGAGGGTGAGCTTTCGTCAATGGGAGGATCGGCATCCACTGCCTGTAACCCAGTGGTGTGAAGCTGCTCAGTTGGAGGGTCCACCGTGAACAACTGGCCAAAGTACTCAGCCCAACGAGCCATCTGCCCATCCATGTCCGACACGAGGCGCCCATCTGCTGTTCGAATAGCACTCGCCCGAGAAGGAGACTTGGAACGGAGCTTCTTCAGGGCTCGGTAGGCGGGTCGGAGGTCATTAGCGTTCAAATGACCCTCGACATCCTCAGCGAGACTCCTGACATACCTCTCCTTGTCTCTCCCGAGGTGGGTTCTAGTCCGGCGTGACAAAGCCCTGTGCTGGTCCCGGTTCCCAGCCAGCCTGGCAGCGCGACTCTCCTCGATTTTCTCCAGCGTCTCCGTCGAAACAAAACCACGCCTTGACCTCGGGCGCTCCCCAATACACTCCTTGGCAGCCTGTAGAGTTTCACGTTTGAAGGTATCCCACAGCTCTACAGGGTCCCCGAGAGCACCGAGCACATCAAACCGATTTGAGACTGCCACCGCATACTCATGAGCACATGTTAAGTCCTTCAGTTTCTCAAGATGAAACACAGTATGGTTACCTCTTGAGATTCTTCTGGACTTGACATGAAGCTTAAGTGTAGCAACAACAAGTCTGTGATCTGTTCCAAAGAACTTAGCCCTCCTGTAAACCGTGCAGCTTTGGAGGATCCTCCAACGAGTGCTAACGAGGATGTGGTCGATCTCCTTAGCTACCCCTCCGGCATTACTATACCATGTCCAGCGGTGCAGCTCTGGTCTCTGATACCAAGAACCTGCAATTCTCAACCTTCTGGACCTTGCAAAGTTCAGAAGCAGAGAACTGTTGGTGTTTCTGGTACCGGAGCCATGGGGACCAACACATAACTCGTAGCCATCGCTCACAGTGCCAGTAGTAGCATTGAAGTCGCCCAAGACAATGAGTGTGTCCCGATGAGGACACTGGTCTAATACAGAGTCGAGTTTGGCGTAGAACATCTCCTTCTCTTCAGTTTTACGCATCTCGGTAGGAGCGTACACTGCAACAAGAGACATGAAACCCAGAGTGTGTTTCATCCTCACCCGCATTATACGCTTATCAACCGGAGTAACCTCAACAACTGACGGCTGCAGTTTGCTGGAGAGGCCTATAGCTACTCCTCGTACACGGTGACCATTGCTCATGCCGGACCAGTAGTAGGTGTAACCCCCACTGCTAGTCTCACCACTGCCAGGCCTCCTCGTCTCAGAGAGTCCCACTATATCCACCCTCAGCCTACTGAGCTCGCCCGATAGGAGAGGTAGTCGATGATCGTCTGAGAGGCTCAGAACGTTCCACGAGCCCACACGAAGAACCCTCCACAGGTTGATCCCAGGAGTGATGCGACGGGCAGGCGCCGCCTCTGCACCGCCCCGGCCACCCCCATAAGAAAAAGTTGGGCTAGGGGGCCCTACCACTTGATTTAGAGTGCGGGATTCCCGAGGGCTTTGCCCCGCACTCGTCATTATCAATGGAAAGCTAATAAAATTTTGCTTCTATTGATATAGTCCATGCTATAAGTTGTCCCACAAAGTTTTACATGACGACGAGTTTAAGTGAATGATAAGTTCATGCATATTTCTTCAGAGTCTCATAATGACCTTTATTTAATGTGTTTTACTGTGTTTTATGTGATAATCTTATAGAACAAACATTTTCGAAGATAACAGTATATCCTTTATACATATGTAACGCGGGAAATTACGTTAATAGGGGAAGAGATGAAGTAACTTATAATTATCAACTATCAACGAGTAATTTTCCTCCACTCCTCAGTCCTGAATCACTAGTTAGTGAGAGGGTTATATTTTAGACCAATGGTAGTTGACCACGTATCGAAACGAAGTGAGAAGGGGAGCTGAACGTCAGGTTAGCATTTAGTAGCAGACGGACTCCCAGTGGGTAAGCCCACTGGGAGGTGACCTTATCCTCCCTTGTAAAGGTATGTTATAAATTATTTGTTGGCTAAAGATGTAGGTGTGATTCATGGGTTATTTATGTTTACATAAGGACTAATGGAATGTGTTGTCCAAGGGTCCCAAGGCAGGAGTGGATATGGAGGTGATGGCGGCGCCAGCCCTGTTGGCTGGTCACGATAGCAGTGAATAGAGGTGGGAAGTGAGGGCGGCGGCAGCCCTGTTGTGGCTGTGATAGTGGCAGCGCCCTACCCGTGGCGCTGTGTGAGACAGCCACACACTCACGGCTCCCCCAACATGACTCGTGTTCTTATCGCCCAGAGAGATAAGTGTGGCGGATAAAGGAGAGATATTGTGGCGGAGAGTGTAGGATTAAGTCTGTTTCACATTCGAATAGGATGAAATATGTTTATTACGTAAGATGTTAAGTTAAGAAGGGTGGCGGGGAGTGTAGAATTAAGTAGTTTCTGTCTCTGGTCGAATAGGATGACGTATGTTTATTACGTAAGATGTTAAGTTAAGAAGGGTGGCGGAGAGTGTAGAATTAAGTAGTTTCTGTCTCTGGTCGAATAGGATGAAATATGTTTATTAAGTAAGATGTTAGGTTAAGAAGTGTGGCGGAGAGTGTAGAATTAAGTAGTCTGTTTCTCTGGTAGAATAGGATGACGTATGTTTATTAAGTAAGATGTTAGGTTAAGAAGTGTGCGTATCGTTAGGGGATATGATTTATTAGAATTAAGGCAACTTGTGAATGTACACCAGTTGGGAAGTGAGACAGTAAAGTTAAATATATTATAATTGTAAATATATTAACGCGTTGTCATTCAGATCCAACCAGTACTTACATATAGTACTTACATCTTTTATTTTTATTCATTTATATATTTTTTCCAACAATGTTTGTAAATGCATATTTTTGGCTGCTGAAATACATCTTTGGAAACATTATTTCATGAAATGTCTAACTGCATGACACATACTCAACTGTTATTTTTCGACTACTATATTATAGTAAATAATTATGTTCTCTACCATAGTATTATAGTAGATGAAAGATAGTAGCTGAGTATTTGTTGAGCCCAAGATATTATCTTGGGCTCCAAAGATGTGACAGAAGAAAAAAGGATAAATCAAGTCAACTTAATTTGCTAATCATACAAATATTGAACTGGAACGAACACTAACATTGATGAATACCTGTTCATGGGATATTTATAATTTTACTTGTAATGTACTTATTATAAACCATGGAATTTATCAATCTCGTAGGTCATAACTAATATAGGGACACATCCCCAAATCTGGCAACTCTGCGGATGACTGAGACACTAATAAGGGTAAAGGTCACGCAACCTACCATTTTATACGGGACAAGGAAGGAGGGTTGCCAAATATACCCAAACTACGACACCGTACAGTACATAATCCCCCCGTTTGAAAGAAATGTGTCCTCACGTTCCTATAGGGGTAAAAAGAAGCATGAACAAAACAAAGGAGAGAGGGTGCCGTAAGGAAAAAAAAGTTGAATGGAAACACAAAAATGCAGGGAAATACACCAAGAACCAATACTACCTAAGGAAGTAGACACGTAAATATAAAAACTACACTAAGAAGAATATATGAGATAACCACTCAGGCACACAGGCGAGTAGTGGAATGAAATAACCTGAACACCTAAGCAAAACAAACAAATGAACCAAAAAATGGCAAAGATACGCAAAAAAAACATCATTGGTCTTAAGAAAACGTATAAATCAACAGAAGTGGAAATTATGACCAAATGAACCCGTAACATACGTCTTCAAAACAGTATACGAAAGCAGAAAATTAGGACCAATTGAACGCGTAGCTTACACACCAGTGCCAACACAGACACATAAAGATGAAGGACATCTACTCCCGTCATGGACACGCTGAAGCTAAGCACAGGCGAAAAACGTAGTGAGGAGATAGACATTCTGCAGTCATCTAAATCCACACGAGCTGAAGCACCAACCTAAGCTAACGAAGGAGAGATGGAGGCTGAAAGGAGGGAGGCGGGCGGTCAGAGAGACCCAGGGAGGGGGCGTGTGTGGGCGTGCGGTGGCTGGAAGGGGTGGACGTCGCCGGGGGGGGCGAAGAGGTAGGCTGTAGATGGGCAGAAAGGGGGGGCGGACATATATATATATATATAATAGCCTAATTTCCCAGGCCACTACTACCCAAAAAACCCACATGAGTATCTTTCGTAGGGTAAATAAACGCTAAATTCAGGTATGGAAAGTCCAGTGTTTCATCATTTATTCGTGGATATTCTCACGCTTGTTATGTCATTGCACAGTGGAGATGTCTCATAATATTTCGGCGTGCGAGACATAAGGCGTTTTCTGCGGGGATCCTGATTGCAACCGAAAAATTTTCGTTTGCTCAAATTTCGATCCCTGTTCAACCATCCAGGGAAGATGATTGGCCCGACCCGCAACCATTTGTTGTTGTTGTTGTGACCGTTTGCAATCGAAAATTTTCCGATTGCAACCAAAAATCCCCCGCAGAAAGCGCCTATACAAGTTTACCAAACCCGGTATGTCAGTAACCAGCAAGCTCCGCCCTTCCTGGTGGTGTGAGGTGGACGGTGGTGTGACACAATGGCCCGTACCAAGAGTCATGATGAAGGTCGCGCGACGACCTTCGTCGACTGAGGAAGGGTACCATAAAAGGGATATTTTTCAGAACGAAGAGCAGCGACGACGGTCGAAGTTTGGCACGAAGACACAGGTAACCCCGTGTCTTTGTGCCGACCTTTGTCGCTGCTCTTCGTTCCGAAAAATATCCCTTATATGGTACCCTTCCTCAGTCGACGAAGGTCGTCGCGCGACCTTCATCATGACTCTTGGTACGGGCCAATCAATCAATCAAACAATCACAACACACCCTGCCCGCGCCACCCTGACGCAGAGGCCAGAGGTCCCATTTACTAATATATTTACATTTTTTTCGTTTTCTCGTGCGGGCAACATGGGTGACTATTCATTTTTTCGTAAATCGTTTTTTTCGTTTACTCCACATAAGAGCCCCGCCCCCTCTCAGTAATGAAGTTACTTTCATAGTATCATGAATTACTCACATACTTATCCCATACACTTCAATCTCCATGTTAATCACAACCTTCGTAGTCATCTTTAAATTAACCCACTGGAAATAGCGTAACTTTAATACCGTAAACACCACATCAGCTCACGAAGGGTACACGAAAGAGGGAAGAGCAAATGTGTTAGCATAAGTATAAGAGGGCGTAAACATGCTAAGAAGGAGTAAGGGCGCCAAGGGGAGAATCTAGAACAGATGAGGAAGGGAAGGTGGGATGCAGGCAGGGCATGTAGTACGGTACGGTACGGTAATATTTTTCGTAATTCGTACCTCAATTAAATACAGTACCGTAATTCCGTTCCGTACCTGAATATTTGTACCGTACCGTACTGGTACGATTAATTTCCGTACCGTAAATTCGAACTATTTTCGTACCCAAAAACATTTGACTTTCATAAACAAAATCAATAATTGACTAAAGTACTAATCATTTTATATTGTGATTAATATACACATACTTTTACAGGTACATACAACACATAGTAACTTCTACCCATTTATCTCTATATACTACATACATTTCATAGTTACCTCCTATACTCGAGACCTACAAATCATGAACTCTATATATATATATATATATATATATATATATATATATCTTATTAGGGTGCATTTATTTTATGTATTGCATGGTAAAAGCATGATGGCATCAACAATATCTTCTTTCAATCCCACGCCACCTTACTTATCTCCTTGACCTGAGGAGGCTGAGGGAATTGAGGGATAATCCCCATGCCACGTCCACACCCAGGCAGAAATTCTACCTAGCTAATGAAGTCACACGGTGGTGTTAATTAATGGGGTCAAATCTCGCCCACTCTCATTCCCCTATCCGCTCATCCACCCACGCCACGCCCTCACTCAATCATTCACCTACCCGCCCATCCACCCACGCCCTCACTCTCTTACTCACTAACCCATCCACGCCCTCACTGATTTTTTCAACACCCCTCCAACCCACTCGCAGTTCAGTGAAGCCTCCTGAACTGGAGTACCTCCAGTTAAGTTGGAATCACGTGTTCCATCCTACCCCTCCCTGACACGATGCCATGTAGCCTTTTACAGTATTGTTTATTACAGCCCTGCTGTTCATATGGTTATAGAATATTTTGTGCTTAGAATTACATGTTCTTTCACCTGTATCAATATTTGCAGAAACTCGTGTTACACCCTGCATATCGAACCGTAATATCGAACCGTACTTTTAGCCCTTTAATGAATGAACCACGTGCAGTGAACACAACACACACCTCTCACCATAATCTCTACTCTTATCACTTTGTGTCCCTTATCACTTATTCGATAAGACAGTCTGCATCATCGAGTCAACACTGCGTCGCACCTCAACACGTCGCTGTCCTATACGTATATTTTTCATATTTTTTTCATTCTCTTGTTCTTGTTCTCCTTCTTATTTTCTATAATATTTCTGTATGTATGTATGTATTATTTTTGTTATTGTGTTAATTGTTTTACTATTATTATTATCATCATCATGATTTTTATTGATATTTTCAGTATTATAATTGTCAATATTATTATCATTATATTTGTTATTGCCATTACCTTATCTATCGTCATTATCTTATTATAATTGTTATTATTATTGTTTTTATTATAATCATTATTACTATTATCATTATTATTATTTTAAGTATAATTTGTATTAAGAAAAACACTATAGATAGATGTTCATGCGTTTTGCTTGTTACCGTCCCAGCGTTCGATCCCTCCCGCTGGCGCTTGTGATCGTCCTGGCGCGGTGGTTATTTGTGTGGCCAATAACTCTGTCGCTGTGTACGTGCTAGTGGTCGAGAGGCGATCACAGTATCTTATATTGCTTGGCACAACGGGAATATCCTGGTGTGATCACTGTGATCCAATAATCCTACCCACCTTAGTATCATCAGCAAACTTGCTGATATCACTGCTAATCCCACTATCCAAGTCGTTGGAATCAACTTTATGATTGCCACATAATTTGATTGATTTTGATTCGATTTTGATTTAATCACAAATTTGTGATTGCCAGCACAAATAGCTGGCAATCTCATTTACCGCGCGTGTAATACACCGATGTTGATAGATAACACACACACACACACACACACACACACACACACACACACACACACACACACACACACACACACACACACACACACACACACACACACACAGGGAACTCCGTAGTGTAAGGGATAGCATGCTCGGCTCACAACCGAGAAGTCCCGGGTTCGATCCCCGGGCGGAGCGAAGACAGACGGGCTGTCTTCTTAAAACCCGAGCCCCTGTCCACCCAGCAGTAAATGGGTACCGGGGGTTAGCCGGGGGTTTGTGACCCCCCTCCCGGGGTGGTGGCTTCGGCCAACACTAAGCACTAAGGATGAATGATAAAATAAATGTTGATATGGAGACGGGGCCATACGAGCGCTGCTCAGGCCCTGTAAAATACAACTAGATGAATACACACACACACACACACACACACACCACACACACACACACACACACACACACACACACACACAGTTCGGTAGTATTACACACACATACACACAGTGGCGTACTCAGAAAATTGAAAAGGGGGGGCCCAATATATATATATATATATATATATTATAATATATATATATATATATATATATATATATATATATATATATATATATATATATATATATATATATATATATATATATATATATATATATATATATATATATATATATACTAGCCGCAAAGCCGCCCTCCGGGCGGACTTTTTGGCTAGCTCCTGCGGAGGGCTATTGGTGGGCCCTCGGCCCACCACCTGAGTTTGGTGGGCCAAACACGGACTCTCCAGATAGCCCCTTCTAACTTTCCTGAAATCATGGATGTAGAAATGTATGTATTCCCCCAACTATTCACTCACCCATTACCCATCACCCCCCACCATTCACTCCCCCATTACCCATCCCCCCCCATCCATTCACTCCCCCTTTCCCCATCACCACCCCCCATTCACTCCCCATTCCCCACACCCCCCACTTATTCCCTCACCCACCCCCATCACCCCAAAACCCATGAACCCCCCCCCTTCACTCACCCATCACCCCACCCCTTTTCCTATCCCACCCATTCATCACCCTTTACCCATCACCCTACATCAAGGTTTCCTCAATTCTCGCAACCCACTTTTTTTTAAAATTTCTCGCAAATAGGCTGCAAAAAAAAAAAAAAAGAAGGGATCGGAATCTCTAATTGGGGTTTAAAAACCTTCCCCGGGTCGCCCCGGGTTTCCCCAAAAATGTCCCAAATGAATATTGCGCCAGGGGGGCCGGAACCATACCACACACCACACACACACACACAACCCCCAACACACACCACACACACACACACACACAACACACACACACAAAAACAACAGACAGACAGCGACAGACACACTTTCGCTTAAAATTTATTAAAATAATATAATATATTTTATTAATATTAATATATATATATATATATATATTATTTTATATATATATATAATATAAATTTATATGAAATATTCGCAAATTGGAATATTAGATAACTTTTTCTATAATACCCTATTTTTGATATCATACAGGAAGAAATATTTTGTATGTTTTAAAGGGGTTCAGCCAAAAAAAAAATGAATCCCTAACAAAAATTTCCATTAAATTTCTAGTTTCCCGGGGTTGCGGGACGAGAACCCATTTTTCACAATACTTACATGATAATTTTTTCATGAATAACCCTTATTGCAAGGTAACATGTGCAAATCACTAGGAAAATCTGAAAAAATCCCAATCCCCCCTGGGGTCCTGGAGTCTTACGCGTAGGTTACGCAAACTGTTCTCTTTTTAAAGAAATTTTATTTTCTCTGGGCGACAGAGAAATGCTTTAATTATGCAGTATAGCGCACGAGGGAAAGAGTTTAGTTAGTACTTGACCCTTTAGACTGCGGCTGCTATACTCTGTTGAAGGGGGAGGGGGGAGCAGTGTTCAAGGGACTAGGCTTGGCTATCATACCCTCCTACCCCATTATTTTTTAAATAACGCTCGGCAAACTTTAAATTAAATGCCCCTGAAGTTTGTGAAAAGGACGGGTGCCCTTCAAATGTAATCTTTTGCACTGTAAATTTAAAACACTCACGCCTTCTCTTCGAGCCATAACAGATGGGAGGGTGTAAATAAGGACATTTGTTGCACACACACACACACACCACACACCACACACACACACACACACACACCACACACACACACACACACACACACACACACACACACACATACACACGCACACACACACATATTATTCGGGATGTCATACCCTGAGGCGCCTTTTAGAAAAACATGTTTCAAAGGCTGCATGTGTTACTGGAATCGCGATCGACTGTTTAACCCTCCTGGAAAGAGCTTAGAACTCGTACTGACCGATCATTAGGTAATGCTAGGACCTCACACACACCCTCCCCCTCCCTTGCTTAAGGGGGATAGTAACTGCCCACACTTCTTGGTACAAAAATCCCAAGGAGCGAGCGGTGATCAAACACGCGACCAAAGAAGGGCCTACGCGCTCTAAACCACTTGACCACGCAGGCGCATGTGTGTGTTATTCATTCACTCATGGTCTTTGTCCACGCGAGCTGGCTCGCGATCGCCAGTTTCACCCTCTCAGTACGAGCTTGGAGCTCATTATTACCGATCTTTGGGCAATGCTGGGACCTCACACACCACACACCCCCATCCCCTTGCTCAAGGGGACAGTAACCGCCCGAATTTGTCAAGTGAAAAATCCCCGGGAGCGCGAGGATTCGAACCGCCTACCCACAGAGTGAGAGACCAGAACGTTTATGAACATGACCATCCGCGGGTATGTGTGTGTTGTTGTGTGTTGTGTGCAGTGGCGTACCGGAGGGGGGGGGGGGGGGGGGGCATGGGGGGCCATGGGCCCCCGTTTTGCAAGAAAAAATTTGATAATAAATAAAAATATTTATAAAACCTCTCTCTCTCTCTCTCTCTCTCTCTCTCTCTCCTCTCTCTCCTCTCTCTCCTCTCTCTCTCTCTCCCCTCTCTCATCCTCTCTCTCTCTCTCTCTCTCTCTCTCTCCCCTCTCTTCTCTCTCTCTCTCTCTCTCTCTCTCCTCTCTCTCTCTCTCTCTCTCTCTCTCTCTCTTCTCTCTTTTCTCCTCTCTCTCTCTCTCTCCTCTCTCTTCTCTCTAAACATATATATATATATATATATAATATATATATTAATATATATATATTTGTGTTGGATAGAATAACCGCAAGCCGCAGCCGCACTACAACCGCACAAAAATTCACAACCACAACCGCATTTCTAGAAGTCTTCACAACCGCAACCGCAACCGCCGTTCCATAAGTGCGGTTGCGGTTGTGAAAGCCTAATCTAGATAGTATGCACGTGACGTCATGATCAGGTGATAAACAATAACAAAGCGACTCTGGCCGTGAGGCTGGCCGAGGAACCCGGGGAAAAAGTTTACTTCCGAACTAATTTATCCCCTACCAAATACATTTATGGTAACACACTGTGCATAATATAGTTGTAATTAATTTGACCTATTGTTTCATAATAGCTATTTAAGTTTAGAATATACTTCATCATTGACAGTACATGTAAGTTACCGTTATTTGTGTGTTGCAAAACTTTTCTTCAACATAAGATATTTAGTATATATTATGTGCCAAGTGTGGCTAAATCGCACTATAACGTAATATTCCCGTTAAAAATTACGCATTTTTCCTGCTATATGATAACGGCAACCGTAACCGCTACTGCGGTTATCATAAGTCTGATAACCACAACCGGAACCGGGTTGTGAAAAACCGACCACTCGATCCATCACTATATATATATATATATATATATATATATATATATATATATATATATATTATATATATAAATATATATATATATGTATTTTATATATAAAATATAAAGTTATATAAATATATTATATGTATATATATATATATTATATGTTATATTATATAAAATTAGTATATATATATATATATATAATGTATATATATATATATATTGTAAAATATATATATATATATTAGGGTGTCCCAAAATGCAAAAGTTTTGAAATGTTGCACGCTCGTGTGTTATTCCGGTTCTCTCATAGTAAAACAGTATTGCGTTGAAATTTTGGGCGAATTGAGTAATATTTAGGGGTCCCGACAGAGTGGGAAAATTTAGGTGACGTGACTCGAATTTTAGAATTTTTCTAAATTTCCCCCTTTTTTTCTCCCTCAGGTTATCAACATGGCAACAAGAGCCGCTAGTAATTTTTGGCTGATCGCAAGGCTCCAATCGATGAAATCACCGGAGCCCAGCTACCATCGAAGGAGCAGGTCCTCCTCCGCTACTACCACCCCCCCGCCGGGAGAGGGGGAAAGAACGGCGAGCGGGAGCAGGAAGGCGGGGGGTGGAGGTTCTCCCCTTCTGGTCGCGCGCCGGGATTCCGACAACTACAGTATACACGCCGGCACGAAGCTGTCAAAGCTGGTAAAGGCGTACAATGACCTCAAAAAGAACAAGAAAAAAGACAGCCAAAACTCGTATGGATGAGGAGATTTTCAAAGGAGACCTCCAAGAAATCTTCGACCTCGCACACTCCTCCTCTCTCCAACGGGCGACGTGAAGGACGAGGACAAGGAGTTCCTACGGAGTCAGAGAGAAGACAGAGGGGAATCATCCATGGCTGGAATTGACCTCGTGACAGCAAGAAGGTGGAAAGCAGGTCGAGCGGGGAACTCGACTCAAGCGGCTCCGGGAACGTGAAGACAGCGACTTGCCAGGCTGACTGAAAGGGCGGAAATCCCAAGCCAAAGCAGTAGCACAGCAGCAGTCCTGTGTGGGACGACGTCATCACCGGCTCGTGGATCCTGAAGCCAAGGAAAAAACTCACCAGTCGCCTCGATCTCAGTGAAGGATCTTAAAACCTCATTTCAACTTGGGATCGAGAGAAGTTGTCGGTGCGGCAAGAAAACGCAACGTTTCGCGCTACCGCTAAAGTCCTTGGAATGGACATTGGGAGTATGGCGGTCTCGAAGAGCAGGTCCATCGAGCACAAATTTTGCGGGAGAGAGCAAGCTGCCGAGAAGATCGGGGAAACTGCGGAACCAGGAGATCCTGAGAGGTTGGTCCTGCATTGGGACGGAAAACTCCTCCCGTCCCTCTCTGCGATACGGAGACCACATCCCCCGTCCTCCTCACAGGGGAAGATGACGCCGAATTCCTTCTTGGGGTCCCGGCAAAGCTTGATTCGACTGGCAGAAAACGTGGCTGCAGTGGTCTTGAAGGAGGTGGACAAAGCGGGCGTCAGGGACAAGATCATCGCCTTCTGTTTCGACACCACGGCTTCGAACACTGGCATGGTGCAAGGTGCTTGCATTCGGATTGAGCAAGAACTCGGACGAAGCTTGCTTTGGTTGGCCTGCCGCCATCATGTCCACGAGGTGATCCTCATGGATGTCTTCGAAGCCAGCCTCGGCTCTTCCTCTGGTCCTGACATTGGAATCTTCAAACGACTCCGTGATCGATGGTCCTGCGTGGATTCCTCGCAGAGAGAGACGGTGGAAACATCGGAGGACCTCGTAGAGTTCTTTTGCCACCAATGACACTGCCAGCAAGCTGAAGGACGACGCATTGGCCTTCCTGAAGGAGGCTCTGATGTCGAAGAACCATCCCAGGGAGGACTATAAGAGCTTCTCCGTCTCTCCTACCTGTTCCTAGGTGGTGAAGGTTCCCCCAAACCATTTTCCCCCGTCCCCGGAGCTCTCCATCAAGCCCGGTGGATGGCCAAGCCATCTGCTGCCTCAAGCTTCAGATGCTGAAATCCCAGCTGTCGCTGACTGGTCGAGAGAAGGCCGGATGGAACGAGTGGGCCCCCTTCGTTGCTCTGGTGTACTGCAAGCAATGGGCATGAGGCACCGATCTCTGTGAAAACTCCGTTGAACGACGTGCTCCTTTCCTCGAGATCCTCAAGAACATACCCTGACCAAAACCCTTGCCAAGGCAGCAGAACAAGCCCTGCGACGCACCTGTGGTACTTTTTTTCCCAGGAAAACGCGGGACTGGCCTTCTTCGCTCAAGATTGATGTGGGGGGAAGAAGCAGATTTGGGAAAGGCATTGGACAAGCCCGCCTCGAAGAAGGAACTCAAGCGATTGGAGGGAAAAAAAATGACGATGTCCTTCCTCCCTCTCGTCCTTCGTCACTTCGAAGACACGTCCTTCTTTCAGAAACTCCGACGCGGACGAGGGGTTCCTGCAAAGGACCCGGCATTGTGGGAGGAGGACGACCGATTCAAAGGGCGCTCGGAAACGGGCAAATTGGCCTCCGAGTAGTCAACGATGCCGCGGAGCGGGGCATCGCCCTAGTCCAGCGCTACCTGGGGTCCCGAAGTCGGCCGCACAGGAAAGTATCTCCTCCAGTTAAATCCACCACCATCGGCAACTTGTGGGGCGGGAAAGAAGGAGGACCTTCAAAAGAAGGCTTTCGGGAATGGAAACAATGAAAACTGTTTTTGGTTTCCTTATAATTTTTCTTTCTAAAAATGTGGGATGTTTTGAGTTTTTTCTTTGTTTTTGAAGGTTATTAGAAAATTGTTCAGTTTGTCGCGACCTCTAAATATTCTCAGAATTTCATTTTAATTTCACAGGAACTTTTTTTATGCATGTGTAAACAGAAATAAAACACGAGCAAGTGAAAAAAACATGTTTCATTTTTTCCCTCTATGATCTTGGGACACCCTAATTTTATATATATATATATATATATATATATATATATATAAAATATATATATTATATATATATATATATATATATATATTTTATAAATCGATCATTGGGGGCATACGCCGGGAGGCGCGTCGCCTCGCCCACCCTACTACACCACTCCCAGGGGTCACCACGCGCGAGTCCCCATGCAAGCTCCTTTCCTATACCAAGCAGCTCTCGACAAAAAACATCAACTTGCCCCAGCCACGAGCCTTGTGGGCACCCCTTTTGGCTCCTCTCGCCGGGTTGTCTCTTACAGATAAACCCGAGGGAAAGATTGGTTTCAGGGTAGCGTCCACATGCCCATATAGCCGAAGTTGGCGCTGACGGACTATGCAGTAAAAGGCCTCATTCAGTCTCACGGTGGGAAAACGCTGATTTTTACACTAATCATCCCAGCGATACCTCATGATTCTTCGAAGACATTTATTACCAAAGGCATCAATTCGTCTCTTGAAGTAGCTATTTAGTGTCCATGTCTCACAACCATACAGTAAGACAGGGATCACAAGCGACTTGAAGATCCGGATTTTTGTCCTCCTGCACAGGTACCGCAATCCCAATACCCCTGCAGAGTTGGGGGATCGAGCTCTGGGGGTCGGCTCGGGTCCCCCGGAACGCCAGACGAGACGCAACCACTCTGCTACCGCCTCCCCAAGGTACCAAAGAGTTCCGCCAATGCTAGGGGCCGTGAGTACCCCAACTGTTTTCCTTTGTCGATAAAAATGCTTTTTTCCCCTACTGGCTGCGTTGTACAATTTCAAAAAGGAAAAGTGCTTTAATTTGTCATCCTGTCCACCGGGCCCGCGGGAGCTAAGTTTTGCAATGAGTTTTTGATCTTGAAGCTTCAGGCGCATTGTTTAACTCGATGGGACATTTTTGGGCACTGCATCATGCAAAGGCACTTTCCGTTGCAACTTCATCACAGAAGAAACATACATCCCCTTCAGAAGGTCGGTTTTTTTTTCGTGAACTGTCGCCGCTTTAAAAGGGCATCTGGGATGCATTTTCACATGGAGGTTTTTAAAACTGTCTGAAGTGTCTAGACGACTTGAAAACCTTCAAAAGGCAATGGGTGCCCCTTTGCTTTGTTTGGGAGTGTCTGAGGGATACCCTCGCCTCATCTAATTGTGCTATGTGCACCCAAAAGGGTGTTCACATAATTCTCAAACTTTTTAAAATTTCACCCCCACGGTGCTACCCCCTCTCAACACTGTCCCTTTGTTTTGCTGGGCAGGGAGGCTCTGAAATGTTCTTGGCAAAAAGCACAAAAACCCAATCGATGGGAGGATAGCCAACTGTCGATGTAGATGGTTGCAGACTGTAATCTTCTACGATCTTACATCGCTTCTTCGACGACATGGTGGAGTCTACTTCTGATCAGTCACCTGCAAGAAGAGAAGTATTATATTAATATATATTATATTATATATATATATATATATTATATTATCTAAATTTATCATGAATATCAGCTTAATCGGGACTTTAATGCCTTCTAGTGACAAATGAGTGGTGCCATTGGCTTCCTTATGTGTGAAAACATATAAAACGATATGTTATTCATGTCTATGTGATATATATTCAGAGAGATATGACGTAAAATCGATTTTCACGATTAAGATGGCGGCCATCTTGGATTTCCCCACTTTATGGGTGTCAAAGGGAAAAATGTGCTTGGCCCTATATCTGAGATCATTTAGTATGTCATGATCATCAAATGTGCCAATTTTCGTGCTTTTACCACCAAAGCTACAATCCTCCTATATTTGGCCACATATCCGCCTAGCCTTATGGAATAATGGAAAATAAGTCAAGCCTGACACCCCGAGACCCGACGTCCTGAGCTGACGGGAGGTTCCCAGACGGCCACCAGATGGCAGATCGAGCTCACTGTTATAGTCTGTTGGTGGTACTCACAGTCTTTAACTATTCCTCTTTTTGCACAGTGACTTTTTAGCTCCTTATCATAATCAAAACAGCGTTAAAGCAGGACTATAAGTAGTAGCAGTAGTAGTAGTAGTAGTAGTAGTAGTAGTAGTTATATTAGTTCCAATATTATATGTCAGATACTTGTGCCAGTTTTTAAAGTCTGAAGTTATTGTTCCTGTGTTTCCCTGTCAGCGTGAGGAGTGAGGAAAGGTGAGGCGCGGGATGCTGCCACCAACACTTATACGCATCGGAGGAAACTTTGATTAAATGCACAGTCTATACGGTCTTCCGAACGGCTGGACGAGTTTTGGCTCACGCGGCGCACTTACGTCACGCGATCCAGGCCACCCCAAGCCCTCTCAATCTGCCTCATTCTATCAGCAGCATAGCTGAGAGGCGGGTGGGACCCGCTCCGTGCACCCACGTTCATGTCCTACCATATTCCATTTGTAAGATAATATAACTAACTAACTAACAATAAAAACAACAATAATAAAAAATCATAATAAATACTATACTCGGTTCAAGAACGTTAGAGCCAAATTCTCCTCCCCCGAGGAGGAGCATGTCAGGCCAGCTTCGCTGTGGCCTCTTATTGGTTGACGGAATTCAGTGGAAAGCGTGCATCCTACAGTCCTTCGTTATTTCTTTAACAACACACCATATATTTGCTTTGAATGCATGTAAGTCCTCAATTCACCATCGTTAGCAATGTGTTACACATCAACACAAAAGTAAGTCAGATACTGTTCATGAAGACAAGATATTGAGAAGGAAATATAATGATTCGTAAAATTCTGAGTGTGAGACTAGGTGAAAATGGTCATCTGGAGGCGCAGTAACCTTTTTGACGTCAAACAAGCAAACCCTTAACCTGACCGGTTCCGAACTACCCTTAATGACCGCACGCCTGAGGCTCTCTACCCGGCCTTGCCTTGAGGCGATATAGCAGGTCACAGGGGAAAAGGCGGGAGAGAGAGAGAGAGAGAGAGAGAGAGAGAGAGAGAGAGAGAGAGAGAGAGAGAGAGAGAGAGAGAACAATGATTCAATGATGTTTCTCCTTCCTCCTCTTCCTGATTTCATAATCCATCATAAGCTTTAAAAAATGACGAATAATTAGGGGAGCGAGGTCATTAAGTAAAGATATATAATATTGATTTTTCTGTTATTTATATAACTTTTTTCTGGCCGTGTATACGTGTGTGGTGTGTGTGTGTGTGTGTGTGTGTGTGTGTGTGTGTGTGTGTGTGTGTGTGTGTGTGTGTGTGCGCTTGACGTGGGTAAAAGTCACAATTAAGGGATTAACAGGGGCATATGGGAGGGCAGACCGATGCCTGAGAGTGAGGGGTGGGGATGAGTTTATTTAGTGTACATTTTGACGCCAAACCTCCCATCACGCCATCACCCAATCAAGAGGGAACCAGGGCCTGACAAGCTCCACCTCGGGGGAGGGGCATGTGGCTCTAACGTTCTTGAACCGAATATACTCCCCATACTATAGTAGTAGTAGTGGTTGTAGTAGTAGTAATAGTAACAGTAGTAGTAGTAATAATAGTAGCAGTAGAAGTAGTCGTATAGTAGTAGTAGTTGTAAAGTAGTAGTGGTAATAGTAGTAATAGTAGTGTTAGTAGTAGCAATAGCAGTGGTAGTAATAGACTATTACCTTATAACAACACAATTGGTATTAATGGACATGTTATTTACCAAATATGCAGTACATGAAAACAGCATGGCTGTAATAAACAATACTGTAAAAGGCTAAGTGGCATCGTGTTGGAGCGGGGGAGGAAGGAGGGACTAGGCTGCGCCAGCTGAGTCACGTGTCAGAGCCAAGTGTTATATCCTCCCCGCCCCAACACGATGTCACTTAGCTATTTACAGTATTGTTTATTACAGCCATGCTGTTTTCATGTACTGCTTATTTGGTAAATAACATGTCCATTAATACCAATTGTGTTGTTATAAGGTAATGAAATGTTCCATTACTAGTAAAGATAATGATTAAATCATTCATACTTTCACCGAGTGGCAACCGCGACTGCACACTGTATCACTGTATCGTCACCTGGGCAGACATTCAGAGAGAGTTAAAGGCCACGGTGGTTAGCTTAACTAACTCCCTCTATTTCTACACCCCGGAGCTCGTGGGTATTCAAGTACGAGATATGGCAGTGGCGGTACATGGTTGCTATGGGTGATCTTTTTCGCTTAATAATCTATCTATTCGTTGCTGGTCTTCCTGCCATTTGGGGGAAGCAACCACCCCGGGAAGGGGGTCACAAACCCCCGGCTAAAAAGGGGTCCCCATTAGGGCGGGATGGACAAGGGCTTCTGTTTTTTTTAAGAAAAGGGACCTTATACCTTCAACTGATGGGGAGCCGTGCGCGTGGGGGTGTGTGGCCGGGGTTCGCTACCCGCCCGGGTGGTGAGAATGAGTGCCGAGTTCCCAGCTTATCCATCCCCCCCAAAACATTATACCCGACGCAGGGAAAAATTTTTTTTAGGGCCTTTTTTCTTGTATACTTGCCCTGTTCGTTTTGAGCAGCAAACATCATATTATTCTTTATGAGTATTTATAGTAATTGCTGCTCCACCCAGCCTCTGGCAGCGTTTTGTTTTGAAGCTTCCCTTTTTTAATACGTTAAATCTGCACCTGATACCAAAAACAGTGATGGCAGTCGCTGGGTCGTGAAGCATGGACTTAGGTCTCTGAATGGGGCCCCCTGGATCGCGTGACGATCACCACCCCCCACCCCCAACCTGCCGTCGGAAGACCTTATAACTTTGAATTAAATGTATTTATTTTCCCCTCCCCCTCCCCACAAGGCAGCCTCCTGCTTCCTCCTTTTTCCCTTGCATCAAAGATTTTGCTCTTCCCACACCCAACCTTCCTCCCCGCTTCCCCCTCACACCCACCCTTTCCTCCCCATTCCCTCCTCACACCCAAATCCTTCCTCCCGCTTCCCCCCCCAAACCCATCCTTCCTCCCCTTCCCCCTCCCCCACCCTTCCTCAAAAAGGGGGCAAAATAAGGGGCAATCAGTAAGTAGGGGCACATAAACATACGTGGTGCAAATTTTAAATTTGTCTGAATATTAAAAAGTTGCAATAATTGTGGTGCAGGTATGAGTAGGCAGGGACGGGCTGGAGGGACGGGGGGGCGGAACCCGCTCGGTAACATGGCGGGCCCGCCGCCACTCTAAAAGCCTTGGAACATTTTGGCGAAAAAACCAAACCCCCTTATAGTCCCGGAAGCATTAGCTAAAAGGGGGAAAAAAATGTAGAAAGCTATTTTTTCCCGGAGGCTCCAAAATTTTGTATATATCCCCCTTTATCAAATTTGCAAATTAAACCTCGGGGCATTTTCATAATTCAAATGGCCGCCATCCAATTAACGAAAAAAGAAAAGTCATGTCATCCTCCGGTTCGTAGTAATAAGTTTTTTGTGTGAAAATCTATTTTTAGGTGTGCGAATAAAATGGAGCCATAAAAAATTTTTTTAGTGACATAATTGCTAAATTCAAAAATAAGAAAAATATTTATTTTTAATTTTTTTATTTTAATAATCCACAACAGTTAGTACGTTACTTTATAATAGCCAAACTATTTAATTTACAAAACCCATTAAAAACCAAAAATAACTCAGCCATTTTTTAAAGGGAATGCTAATCAGTGGTATCCCCTTCGCCTTGCACATAAAGAAATCGAATTTTACATTGTACCCACGCAACCATCAATTAGGGGACACTCCATCCGTGCCTTGTAACAACACATGACTTTTCCACACCCTACCTTGCGCCGCAAGATACCATTTTCATACCTTTCTCGGGAAAAACAGGCCTATCGGTATGTTTGGAACAAGTACCCCCCTCTTGTACTCCCCCCCCCACTCATTTGGGGGTACTCATTTCCCTCCATTGCTGAACACATGGTAGTTCTATAGTATGGAACTTGGGCAGCTGCTGAATTTGGGAGGGGTTGTTCCAATTTGAAACCAGACGGGGATAAGGACGCTCTACGTTTAGATCGAAGTATAAAACATAGTGATGTTTGTCCAGAAATTTGACCGGACAGCTCCATACGCTTTAGTAAAACAATTTCCCCTATGCGTGTATCTCTCCGACTGCTGTCAGATGAGAGAAAACACTCAAAAGCCCCAATTGCTCACATCGAACAGCAAGGGCCCTTTTTTTCCTTTGATTGTATATGGAAACACAGTATCACATCCGTGATTGCATTACAAACAAGGTGTTGTTTGATGCTAGAACAAGCTTCCTGGGTTTTACTATCAGTAACATGCAAAGGTTCCGTCCCAGAGCATAGAAGATTCATGTTTTGGGTGGCTTGGCGCCATCATCACCAGCAAGCGTAAACAAATTTCCCCCGACAACGACAGCCAAATTTTAGTTGGGGGCCCCCCAAAAAATGGGAGTTGATTAATCATGGCACTTATGCAATCAGCCTCGCATCTGCAAACTCTGTTTGACAATTTACCCCAGCCTCATATTTTTTCCTTTAAATTTTTTGGGTTAATCGGTCCTTATTCCGCCATTACCCCAAAAAGGCCTTTTTTGTGTTGTGGTTTTTTATTTCCAAATCCCAAAAAAATGCCAAAAAAAGTTTCTGTTTGCTCTTCGCGTGTTCCCCAGTTTTAGTTGAGGAAACACTGCCATATCCCTCAAACACACCATATAAACCTGGCCCATAGTGAACAAGAACATGGGGTACATACTGGTCACACACCTGGTTTTTATGTGGGATCAGCAGGCCCTGGCAAGCTTTGAAGAAAAGGGCCTCCACAAGGACAAACGGCATTTTCTGAATTCAAGGACTTCACTTTCACTTGAGAACACAGCAAGGACACTCTTAGGTTCTTCCTCATGTACCTTTATCGAATAGGGAGGTGGCTGTTTGGCAAACCTTGAAACAATATTCCTCCATCTCAGAAATCTCCGGGTCACACTGTGACCCCCAGAACAATATGTTCTATTTACCTCCCCAAAACCCCCCCACAGTGAAACCGATTTTTTTTCCCACTATGTGGTCAACGGGCTTTTTTGTTTAATTTTACGCAATAGGTTTCCCCTCATTTACAGAAACAGCCTTTACACCAATACAAAGCTTTATCTCATTTAACACTTGCCAGCAAAAACACCGCTTCCCCACACAGACCAGAGCATCATGGGCTCCTATGAAAATGAGAGGTACTTTGAGCCGTTGAGGGAAGTCTCATAGTCTTTACTCTCTGGGGGTACGCTAGCAGCAGATTCGTGCTGGTCAATGTTGACTGTGGGGCTGGTGAAACTTCCGGGCATCGCTATTGGGATGCTCTGGGATGCATCACCCATTTATTGAGTGGTGCTTCCTGTAATTCCTCACCCGAGCCTACCCCCCGCGCGGAAGCTTTAGCAACCCCATCAATTCTTGTTTTAAAAGTCTGGCCGCTGGTTTCCACTCCAAATTTTTAGTATTATTATAATATACTTTAAAAAAATAATTTTTCTAAATTTTACTCACTATTATTATAATATACTTAAATTTCCTTTATCTAATTATTTTAACTCAAAAAGAACAGGCATGGGTCCATTGTAATAGTTGCCGTTTTCCCCATTTTGGATTTTTAAACCCTTTATCCAAATTGTTTAGCGGGCCCTCTTCATTCTAAAAAGCCCCCAGGTTGAAATTTGCAGAAAATTTGCACAGTGGGTGCTTATGGTTTTCTGGGGCTCCCCCGAAAAAATCACTTGCTACTATTTTTTTCTAGGGTTTTTGTAAAATTTTTTTTTCTCCTGTACTATTTATACACCCGACGTCTCCCCCCTCCGCCCCTCCCAAACCACAGTTCCCTCTTCCCATTTTTACGCCACCTCGCCCCCTTTCCCCCTTTTCGGCCTGGTTGGTTCACATATTTACAGACTGATATTAGCAATCGTAATATTTTTTCCCTCTCTTGGATTATTAAAGTTTTCCCCGCTTCGTCTCACTTGAAACCAAAAGCTTTACTTTAATCATTTTTTAAGACTCATAGATTTGTTTTTCTATATTTTTTTCTCTTATAAATTTTTCCTTGACAGTCAGGTAGCTCTATTACGTTTACATACAGTGGCGAGATATGAAAAAGAAGTATCTTGCTGATCAATATTGGTATGAAACATTTTATCGTCAGTATAGATTCATTAATTATTACATTGCATTAAATTAGTATTTGTAGATTGTTTTATTATGTGATAAGATTATGCCAGGTCAAAACAGTTGGACGTCGATGTGTTTCGCTCTATATCATGAGGTCCCTGTTGAATGGCAGAGTTGTACTAGCTGTGAACTAAGGGTTCCTTTTTCTATTTCTTTTACCGTCAATAACATTATATATAGTCGCCACTGCACTAATGTCGCCAGGCGTCATATATTACAAATTTTAGCATCACTACAAACTTGTAAATGCCGCTAAAGAGACATGCACAGTAGTTTATATATTATGTATATACGTGTCTTCACTGGCACATACAAATCAGTAGTCATGCTAACGTTATATGTGGCGCATGGCGACATTAGTGCTGTGGCGACTACAGTGTTATTGACGGTATATAATATGACACTCTGAGGTATGGAATATATCTTAGAAATATTGACTCCTAGTTAACCATAAATCTTGGAATTAATCAAAAGACGACGTGTGCATCGCTTCAAAGTCGGCGCAGTGTCGTACTGAATATTCCATACATAAATGTGTATACAAATAGACAAGGGTAGCATTGTCCCTTTCCTCGAGGGAGGAGGTTTGGCGCGGGAAAAGGTCTCTCTCGCGGCATCTCAACCGGGAATGATCTAATATTTACTTTCGCTCATGTGAAGTGATTGCATGTTTTACCGTAAGTTTTCTGCAAACATGATGAAGAAAGCGCCTGATGTGTGAGTGTTGTGTACTGCATAAAGATGTAGAGAGCAGTGGAGAAATTATTCACTCGGGAGGTTATCAGTATATCAACAATAGATCCACATTTTGGGGCCTTGTGGATGTGCGTGCGTGGGTGCAAGCCTGAGAATAGACGCAGTATGTACCAAAGCCGTGAGATCCTCCCTTAGCCTTGAGACGCAATAATATGTACTCTGTGAAGTGTGTCGCGGATCACCGAGTGCTGTTGTCTGGATGCTTGGAGGGGAATCTCTTAATGGGACAATGGCGGCGTCATTCCAGACACCGTGGGAAGGGATCACAAGGGATGAATGGCTCCCCATTTGATGCTGTTGTGGGAGGAGGGAGCAGCGGCTGCGCTGCCCCGTCCTGCCTCCCGGGGGCATATTCCCGTTTTCTGGAACAGTATGTCGCGTTTACTCTTGAACACGTCAGGTTAGGTTACGTTAGGTTACAGTGAGGTTAGGGTAGGTTTCCCGAACACGTTCAGGTAACTTTGTGTGGGAATCACAATTAGAGTATTTTCGAGAATATCCTATGGTTACCGTAGTTTCGGAGCTACAGCCAAGCGTCTTTACTCGGAAACCACATACCTGCATAGAGATGGGGAATATGCTCCTGGGGACGAGGAGAACGAAAGTTATTTTGATTGTTTGCAGGTTCGTTACATCGCAGAGGCGTGACCTGAATTATTAATTTGTTTGTATCATTATTATTATTATTTTTTTTTTTATTATGATTATTATTATTATTAATATTATTATTATTATTATTATTATTATTATTATTATTATTATTATTATTATTATTATTATTATTATTATTTTTATTTTTATTTTTATTAATATTATTATTGTTATTATTATTTTGTTATTTGTTATTATTAATTATTTATTTGAATAAATGTAAATGACTCGTTACAGTGCAGATTAATAACGTCGTGTGATCCCCCAGAACAGCGCCACATCACGTGCTGTTCACAACGTGGTGTTTGTTTTCGCATAGGAACCTTTGATGACCTTTAACATCTTTAGTTGTTATTGCATTAAATATAAGGAAAAGTGGGCTAACGTTGCGCATCAGTCAGTCATATTTTGAAGTGTGTTTCTTCTAACGAACCGACTCAAAACAGCTACCTGTTTCCCAAATGGAAGGGGTTGCGTTTGTATACTGATAAGGGTATTTGGTTGGTCTAGTTTTTTTTTTTTTTTTTTTTTTTTTTTTTTTTTACACCCACAAAGCTGACTGGCCAAGGCACAACAAAATGGGTAACACACAGCGCGCTTAGTTGCCAGTCCCTATAAAAAAGACGTAAGGGGAATAATAAAAAAAGAGGGGTGAGCCAATTTAGTTCGGGAGGTGTCTTGTTACTCTTCTTTGAAAAGATTTAAGTCATAGGAAAGTGGAAAAATAGAAACAGAAGGAGAGTTCTAGAGTTTACCAGTGAAAGGATGAAGAGTAAAGGTACTGATTAACTCTTGCATTAGGAAGATGGACAGAATAGGGATGAGAATGAGTAGAAAGTCTTGTGCGGGGAGGCCGCGGGAGGGGGGGGGCATGCATTAGCAAGTTCAGAAGAGCAGTGAGCATGAAAATAACGGTAGAAGAGAGCAAGAGAAGCAACATTACGGCGGTGTGATTTAAAGATTGAAGACAGTCAGTCAGAGGAGGGGAGTTGATGAGACGAAAAGCTTTTGACTCACCTGTTTAGGAGAGCTGTATGAGCGGATCCTCCCCCAAAAATTCAGACTACTCCATACATGGGGGGGATAAGGCCCTGTAGAGAGCAAGCAATTGGGAGGGAGAAAAAAAAGGACTCCCGACGCCACAGGACCCCCTAACTTCCCTTAGAAGCTGTTTTAGCAAGAGATGAGATGTGAGATTTCCAGTTCAGATTTTAGTAAAGGATAGTCCTAGAATGTTCATTGTAAAAAAAGAGACAGTTGAGTGTCATTGAAGAAGAGGGGATAGTTATCTGGTAGGTTTGTCATAAATAGGTGAAGAAATTGGGTTTTTGAGGGATGAACAAACAAGGGGTTTTCTTTGCCCAATCGAAATATAAAGAAAGATCAGAAGTTAGGCGCTCGGTGGCATCTCTCTGTAAATCACTTAGTTTCTGTTGAGTTTGGACGTCTAATAAACGACGTTGCACAGTGCAGGTAGAATCATCAGCGTAGGGGTGGATAGGGGTTTGGTTCATTAATCATTCATTGAGACATTAATGAATAACACTGGTCGCAAAAAAAAATCGAAATATGGGTTCGGACAAAATGAAGCTGATTATAGGAAAATCGCCCCTGCTAAACTCGAATCTGAGTTAAATTAAACCTATCACGTCCAGTTTTTAAAACCAACGAAATTCATGAAAAATTGGGGTAAAATCAACAAAAAAGGTTTTTCCCCAATTTTTTCATTTTAAACCTTAATCTTTTCCTTTTCTCAACCCCTATTTAGGGCGTGCATTTTTTTTTGGTCAGGTGGTTTGGCGGGAGCAGGGGGGGTGTGCGCGCTGGTATTGGCGAGGGGGTTGCAGGTGTGTAGTACATTTTTACCTATATCGTACGCTATTCATATTTTTAAACATTTTTTTTCTTTGCAGATTGATGTTTTTTGTTTTAGTGGATCCAATTTTTTATTTGGTTTCCCGATATGTCCCTTGTCCCGGGCTGTGATGGAGCGCCTAACTGTGTGAATGCATCGGACATTTTTGTTTTATGTGGAATTTTTCCCCCTGACGTCGAAAAAACCTCTTAAAAAGAATTTAAGCAGCTTATCTGCATTACTTCAGTGCCGATGGGTGATCAGATAAAATGGGCCCCCTCATAGCTGAACCCCTTTTAACCACTGAATAATGGATGCGTGGAAAACGGCCATCGCATGGCTTTGGGCACCCCAAATGGTTTTTGGCGTGAACAAAAGGATCCAGTACTGACTGCTACTTCTCCCTCACAAACATCAAAGGATATTCAGAAAACGCGAGCTAAATGGGTATCCTGACGTCCCTTTCTGCCATCGGCCTGTCCCACATGGTCCTGATCCCCCCAGTTCCAATGTTCCAAATTGCAAGGTTTAAAGTAAATCAGTTTCAACGAGGGGAAAACCCCATGGTACAGACTTTAAAAAAGGGCAACAACAGAGAGCCCAAATTCATCAGTCGGAAATGCTCATACCTTGTAGGGGCCAATCTACCCCAAGGGAAAAAATGAAGTCCTTGGATCTCGTCTCAAAGGAAAAGGGAATTTTTCTACAAAAAGGATTCTCATCCCCACGTTTCGTCGTAAAATAAAGAACTTTCAAGCTTTTTTAAGATGGAACCAAGCTCTGTTACTGCTTTTTATGTTGACACACCATGGAAAAAACTTTGTGATCTCACACTTATATAAAAGGAGTGGCGGCTGTTTTATAGTTCGGAAAAAACACGCTAAAGGCCTTCTTCTGCATAAAAGGAAAAAAACTTCCGGTGTTCCAATTGCGCAAGGGCCCTGAAAATGTAAAATTATGAAAATATGAAACTTTAATTGCTTTAAAAAATGAAGAACATCAGTGGGCTTGTGGGGACCTAAGTAATCTCCTTGCTTCTAGGCTCCTTGGTTACACTAAAACACATGGTTTTTTTTTTGTTTGTGGGGCTGTAAACGGACGAAAAATTACAAAAAAAAAGGGAATGGCCAGCACGACCGAAAAACTCACCTGGCGGGCAACTGTATTACAAAAACCCCTTTTTGACATGAAAAAATGTCTTACCTCCATTGCTCTGAAATTGGGTTTAATGAAAAATGTTTGAAGGGCCTGGATCAAAATGGTGCTGGCTTTTGTATTTGTTTGCAAAATTTTAAAACACTGTTGAAGCCAAAGTAAGGCGGGGTTTTTTAAGGCCCTCAAATTCGCAAATACTCAAAGATTTTACTTTGAAAGAGCCTAACGCCCCGGAAAAGCTGCTTGGAAACTTTTTGGCTGTTTAAAAAATACCCAGGTAAAGTTCACTCGAATTATGGGGAAATTGTAAATGACTTTTTAAGAGTTACCATGGCTTGGGGCTCGGTGTACTCAAAAACCCCTTTTTTATTCCTCTTGATTTTTTTCCCCCCAAATTTTGGGGCCCGGGCAGTGATAAGCAAAAAATGGAGGATGATGTAGATGTGCAAATATGGGTGTATTTAAAAATGGAGGTGTGCGCGATCCCGTTGGTTATTATTCTGATGACTTTTTTTATGGCGTAAATTTAGATGGTTTAAATGACAGGGATAAGTGGTGGACCAATGAGATTACAATAATTGAGATGGGGATAAATGTTAGCATAATACATGCATTTAAGAACTTCAACTGGGGCGAAGGGTTTGACTTTGAGAAGGAGTGGAATTAATCTAGATAATTTTAAACAGAGGTTGGACAGATGATGTTTAAAAGTTAAGTTTTTGTCAAGATTAATCCAAGGAACTTTATCTTGTATACTTGAGTAATGTCGTCATTTATAATTTTAAGATTTGGTAATGGTTGGTATCTGGTATGGTATTTGTAGATAACATGAAATATGTCTTGGCTGTATTTATAGTTAAGCGGTTAGCCAAACACCACTCCGAGAATTTAGCTAGCTCTGCATTTGCTTTATTGATTAGTTCTGTGGGTTTGTCACCAATTAAGTAAAGCGCAGAATCATCGGCAAATAATATGGTATTTAGTGTCTCAGATATGTTACATATGTCATTGATGTATAATAGAAACAGAATAGGTCCCAGTATACTGCCTTGAGGTACTCCTACATGCCCTGATTTGGTGGGGGAAGAGATATTGTTGAAGACTGTATATTGGGTCCTATTACTTAGGTATGAGTTGAACCAGTCATGAATACAGCCACGATTCCATAGTGATACATTGTGTCTAGTAGAATATTGGTTGAACAGTGTCAAATGCTTTTCGAAAATCAATAAAGATTGAAATGATAGTTTGTGTTATTTAGTGCTGTGTATAGGGCAGATGTGTAGGTATTGATGGCATCAAAGGTATTAAAACCAGGTCTAAATCCAAATTGCTTATCATTTAGTATGTTCATTTTACTTAAGAATATCAATAGGTGCTTTTTCAATAATAATTCAAAATTTTTTGAGAACACAGGTAAGATAGAAATAGGTCGATAGTTGGACAAATCAGTTTTGCTTCCAGATTTATGGATTGGAATTACTTTAGCCAGCTTGAATTTGTTGTGAACAACACCAGTCCTAATAGATTGGTTAAACAGTATTGAAAGGGGTTTGGCAAATATTTCTTTGTTTTCTTTTATTATTTCTACTGATACATCATCGATGTGCCCTTTCTTATTTTTTAGGGAAGTGATTACTTGAGTGATGTCATTGTTAGTTGCTATGGGTATTACCAAGAATTAGGGTATTTCCTCGGAAATAGAATTGTGAGATGTTTGTGTGGGAGCAGATCATTTGCAAACTTTGTGGCTATTTATGAGAATACTTATTGAATGCACATGAAATATCGTGTGAGTTATGAATAATTTGGTTATTGATATTTATGAGTTGGTTGTTGTTTTGGGATTTGTTTTTGGCATTTCCTTTCATTTATTGTTTCCCAGATCTTCTTAGTATTTAGTCTGAAACTTATCGAATCTTTGTAGTAATAGTTTGCTTCGACTTGTTTAATTAGGTTAGTAAGATAGTTTTCGGTATTTTTTGTATACATCGAAATTTATCATTCTAGCTTATATGATTTGTACAAGGTGAATTTGTGTTTGTATAGATTTTATTATTCTTGCGTTATCCATTGGTTTTTGGAGTCTTTTAGTTGAAATGAATTTAGATATTTTAGGAAAACAAGAATAGTAAATGCTATGTACCTTGTCTAAAAAGTATTACAATTTACATCTGTATCATTACTGATTAGTATGGAATTCCAATTAATGTCTGTGATCTTAGTTTTAAATTTTGAACGATTTTGATAGTTCCTCTCTCTCTCTCTCTCTCTCTCTCTCTCTCTCTCTCTCTCTCTCATCTCTCTCTCTCATCTCTCTCTCTCTCTCTCATCTCTCTCTCTCTCTCTCTCTCTCTCTCTCTCTCTCTCTCTCTCTCTCTCTCTCTCTCTCTCTCTCTCATCTCTCTCTCTCTCTTCTCTCTCCCTCTCTCTCTCTCTCTCTCCTCTCTCTCTCTGTATAAATAAATAAATATTATATTATATATATATATATATATCTATATATATAATATATATATATATATATATTATTTATATATAATATATATATATCTATATATATATATTATATATATATATATATATACTATATATATTTTATATACGTATATATATATATAGATATATATTATATATATATATATATGATATATATATAGTATATATATATATATATATGTATATAATATATATATATATATATATAGTATATATATATATATATATATATATATATATATTATATATATATATATATATATATATATATATATATATATATATATATAGATAATACTATATATATAGATATATATATAATACTGTATATACATATATATATATAATATGTATATACATATATATATATATATATATATATATATATATATATATATATATATATATTACATATTGTTATATATATATTATCCAAAACATAGTGAAAATAAAAATGTTGTGTAATGTAGCGGGCATGATGCCGATCTTGTTCATACTCCTGTTAAACATGTCCATGCAAAATTTCGTGGCGTCGGACTATGTTTGCAACTCCCCCTAAAGTTTACTCTTTTTTTCTTCCCCAGTGTGCATGATGACTTCTACAAGAGAGCGTGCATGGTGGCTTATTGGGCACCCTGAATGTGAGATAACACGTGCCAGCTGCCCTCTAAAGGGCAGGTGCTCCGCAAGTTTTTACTTCCATCATGGAATCGATAAGAAGACACAAACCAATGGCCGCCAAGGAGGTGATAGAGGCAGTCCTCTTGATCTAGGGGAGGGCCGGGTACCCGACCTCCGCTCTCCGAACCGCCAAGGCGAAGCTCCTCAGCCTGGTGGCCAAGTACGAGTCCCCTCCAAAAACATCGGAAAAGGGCATCCGAGACCGCCCGGATGAAAGAAGAAATGTTCAAGGGGGCCCTGGAGGACCTCTTCGACGTGGCGAGCAGTGATGCCCTCGATCGGATAAACCGTGGAGGAGGAAAAGCCTTTCTTCGCACCAGCGGTAGGACCGAGCGACCTCGTCCATGGCGGGCTTAGACTGCGTCACAGTTGGGGCCCAAGAGAGGAAGAAGGAGAGGGAGCGGGCAAAAAAGGTGGGAAGGAGCGCTCGAAGAAGGAGAATGGAAGCCGTGACCTCCGTCGTACTGCTGACCGCCTGACCCGTCTTCGTTCCCGCCACCGGAAACAGACGACAGCGATGTAACTTCACCGGTCCAGTCACCCGAAACGGAGTAAAGTCGAGGGGCAAAATCCCCGGCCCTGCTCTCTGCGGACATCACCTCCACCTTGGGATCGGTTCAAGGTCTCGGACCGCTTTGGCGATGGGGACGTTTGGGAGCCTTTGCAACGGCATCCGGACAAGACCTGGGAGTCTCTCCTTGTCTCGCAGCACCATCCAAACCCCCACAGAATCAGGAATCGAGAGGCCTTGCCAAGTCGGAAACGCTAAATTTCCCCGAGGGGTTCCTGTCCTTGTCCACTGGGACGGAATTACTTCCTGACCTGTCGGGAAAGGACCAGGTCGACCGAATCGCCATCCTGGTCACGGCTGGGGGGAGGGAACATCTCCTGGGAGTCCCCAAGATACCCCGCAGCACAGGCACGGCTCAGGGAGGGCTGTCTCAAGGCGATCTCGGAGGCTCAGTTGCAGACCAAGTTCAGGGCTTGGTGTTCGAAACGACGGCATCAAACACGGGGCTGTATGAAGGAGCCCTGCGTGAAGATCCAGGAAGGCCTTGGACGCGAGCTCCTCTGGGTGTCCTGCCGACACCACGTGCTGGAGGTCGTCAAAGGGGGACGTGTTAAGAGCTCCTACGGACCCTCCCAAGGACCAAACATCCCTCCTTCGTTCGATTTAGGATCGTTGGGGCTTAATTGACCAGTCTTCTTGGAGCTCTGCCCCTGGAAAAGGATAGCCTCCATGCTCTTCTGACCGGGGAGCTCTCAATCACAGGGAGCGAGCCCTCCACGAGCTGAAGATTGCTCTGGAGAGCGGCACTCACCCGAGGGAGGACTACGAAAAACTCCTCTGGCTCTCGTACCTGTTCTTGGGAGGAGACCTCGGGAAAAGACTAAAAGGTTCCGGGCCCCAGGGCCTTTCACCAAGCCAGGTGGAAAGGCCAAGGGAATTTAACCTCTGAAAGGGTTTTCCCCTTTTTCCCAGGTCAAGTAAAGCTGACCGCTCACGTGCTGCAGGCCATGGAGCACATTTTTCCCCCTTCGTGGCCCCCCCTGTACGCCACAAAGTGGAATGAGGCCATGGTCCCTCAACAGCTCCC
>JACEEZ010014483.1:392500-400000 GCA_016584305.1 Chionoecetes opilio
ACATCTTATTATCTAGTGCATTGTACATATTTTGACAAAGTTCATGTATTGCTAGTTCTGTAGAAAATTTAGGACGAAAAACCATATTTGAGATTCTTGATAATAATAAAATTTGGTGAGATAATTCAACAGTCAACTAGCTACAATTTTTTCAAAAACTTTACTAAAACTAGGAAGGATTGAAATTGGTCTGTAATTACTGTGGATTGATTTGTCACCTTTTTTATAAACCGGTATTACTCGAGCATCTTGGAGATGATTTAGGAAGCAGCCCTCTTTAAAAGATCTATTTATAATGTATTCAAGAAATGAAGAAATTTCGTTACTGCATTGTTTGATTATTTTAATGTTGATATCATCAAATCCTGGTGACGTTAATTTCAAGTTTTTGATGACATTATTAATTTCAAAAATTGTTGTTGGTTGGAGAAAAAATAGAATGCAACAGATTCTGATAAATAAGAAGTGAATTGGGTTGTAGGTGGCAGAATATTAGAAGCTAAACTGTTGGCAATATTGCAAAAATATTTATTAAATGACTCGGCTACATCATGATTGTTAGATTTTTATTCTTCTTGAAATGTAATGGAAACCGGTAGTTTATTATCCTTTTTACCCATTAATTTGTTTACTATTTCCCATGTTTGTTTAATGTTACCAGCGTTTTCTTTTAGTTTTGAATTATAATTATTTTCTTTAGCTGCTCTTATTACTGAGGTTAATGTATTCCTATACTGTTTAAATATTTTCTCATAGGTAAGTGGCCATCTAGCATAAGGCTTCTGTAATTTATTGCGGTGTTTAATGGATTTTATTATTGCTTGAGTAATGTAGGGTTTAGTACTATGCTTTTCTTTGAAAGTGTATTGCTTTGAAGGGAAATGTTTATCATACAAAATTTGAAACTTATTCATATAAATGTCAAAGCATCTATTGACATCAGTATTACTCATCTCTAAATTCCAGTCATAATTCACTAAATCTATTTTGAAAGCATCAATAGAGACATTGCTGAATATTCTTTTTGTCCTTGTGATTCTGGAGGAAGGTACATTACTAGTATCAACTGAAAATATGCTAAAGACAGGGAAGTGATCGCTAATAGTAGTGTAACATATATAACTTTCCTGATGGCTTTTCAAATTATTTGACCCTATGTGATTGATTAATGAAGCTGTAGTCTTAGTGACTCGTGTTGGTTTAGTAATTGTTGGAAAAAAAATAGTAAGAAAAAATTCGTTTACAAACTCATGTACCTTACCTTAATTTTTGAGTAAATTTACATTGAAGTCCCCCATTATATAGCATGGTAGTTGTTCTGTTACTAATAGTTCCAAAATATTCTCTACACTCAAAAGAAATTCATCAAGGCTTGCATTTGGTGGTCTGTAAATAATTCCTATAATAAACTTGCAAGGGTAAATAATCTTCAAAAATAATGACTCCATGTGGGTAATAGAAAGGAGGTATTATGCATTGGCAAACTGTGAAATATTTTGTGTAGATAAATTGCTAATCCTCCTCCATGAGTGTTCTTGTTTTTGAAATGAGCAGTACAGGTATTTATATTATAAAGTGGGCATATTGCATTATTTAACCGAGTTTCACATAATCCTACAACATCAAATTCAACACCAGTACGGTCCAAACATTGCTCAAGAAAAGCATCAAAGTGAAGCGGAATACTACTGATATTATAAGACATAATTTTAAGACTAGAACTAGATAATTGTTGATTAACTTCATTGTCACAAAAATAATAGTTACAAACGGGTTCTTGTAATACATACATGATCATTGAGAAAATCATCATCAAAATTGAATTTCAAATTACTAATTTCATTTAAAGGAAATAAGTGGCGATTATTTTCATTCAATACAGTTGTGAATTATTTAAGTTATGTTATGGTATGGAAGAACTATTTGATAATTAGTCATTTAGTGAAATATAATTAGGTATACAGCTGTTCTTACCCACAGTTACTGTTTCTTAGGTCCGCGTGACCTAGATGATCGCTGTGATGTAGAAAGAGATGACACACCTTGCTCTTCTGAGTGAACTTTAGCGCGTACAGGCAGGGCTGCTACGACAGCGGCTTCAGCTGAGGCACCCACCGTCAGTAGCAGCTACACCAGCAGGAGATCCCGTCAGGGCCGTCAAAACAGCGGCAACATCCACGCCAGAGACCGCACCAGAGATACCACCCCCAGCGCAGGCGCCGTCACCGTCGCCACCACCACCACCACCACCACGAGAAGTGCCAGCAGCGAAAGGACTGGAACGACGGGTCGTACCGGCCGATGCCCCATACGCAGGCAAGCTTGACTTGATCAATTTTGTGTATCGAAAGTACGCCACTTTCCCTTCGCTCCTAGCTTGTTTAAGCAAACGTATTTGTGCTTTTCGTATGCTTTGTGAGGCAGGACATAAATCTTCATTGAAAAATATTCTGGTTCCCCTGAGTTTGGAAACATTTCTCATGACTGCTTCACAATCGCAAAATCTTGAGAAACGAGCGATGACGGGTCGAACGCGGTGTTCGAAGCGTTGACCACCCTGTGGGCTCGTTCCAGTTGATTATTTGGTAGTTGAAGCTTGTCTTCCAAAATTTTCGTGACTTGAACCGCTGTTTGTTCCCAAGTTTCACCTTCAGGACGCTCTTCAATGCCGATGATTTGTAAGTTGTTTCGACGACTGTAATCTTCTTGGTAATTACTTCTGTCTTCTAATTCCTTTATTAGTTTTTCACTTGTCTGTAGGTCTTCATTCAGTTTCTCAATAACTTCCTTATTATCCTTATCCTCTGTTTCGTGCTGCTTCACCTTTTGCTTCAATTCGTCGACTTCTTTCTGAGTGAATTCCAGGCTTCGTATAGCGTCGTCAACAGTTGCTTGAAGTGACTGCATCTTGGTATTTACATGGTTCATAAGCACCTCAAGTGCACTACGGAAAGCTTGGTTTTGAGAAGCTAACAAAAATTTTCAAAACTTCCACGTCCATCTTGGTGTTGGGTAAATAATGAGGGAAACTATAAATGGTTAGCAGAGAGACAACGAAGCACGTCTGACCTCTACGGTGTCTCAAGACTGAATAGAGAGAGAGAGAGAGAGAGAGAGAGAGAGAGAGAGAGAGAGAGAGAGAGATAGAGAAGAGAGAGAGAGAGAGAGAGAGAGAGAGAGAGAGAGGTTTAATGAGGTCACATTTTGTTGGAGAGAGGCGGGGAGAAAGAGAGAGGCAAAAAAAATTCTTCCAAGGTAATGCAAGTATTCATCCACTGTCTTTCTTACAGGTAATGGAGTAGAGCTTGATGTCTCTATACTGGAGCTGAGTGACAGTGAAAGTGACGGTGAGGCGCCCGTGACCTCTCCCCCGCCGCGGCCCGCCACCGGCAGGCTCAAGGTGCTCCAATGGAACATTCAGGGGCTACGTCGCAAGAGACCTGAGGTCATCCAGGCCATAGTGGAGGAGGACCTTGACCTCGTTCTCCTGCAGGAGACGCTGACGCCGGAGCACTTTGAGTGGAGGATAGCAGGATACACGGTGCACTCACTCTCGTGTGGCGAAGATGGGCGGCGCAGCTGTGTGGTAGTGGTACGCAGCACTTTCCCGCACCGCAGGATAGCGGACATCGTGCACTGTGGCAAGGGCGTGGAGGTGATGGCAGTGCAGCTGGAGCTTCCCGGCCTCCCGCTGACTGTGTACAACGTGTACAGCAGCTGGAGGAGGCAGCTAGAGGCCGATGAGCTGCTCTCCCTCGCCACACACAGCAGCGTCCTGGTGGGTGGCGACTTCAACGCCCACCACCCGATACTGCAGTCTGTCTCCCCCACCAACCGTGCGGGCCGCCACCTGGCCGCGGTGCTGGAGGAGGTGCCGGAAATTGTCCTCCTAAACACCGGGGAACCCACCCACGTCCGGGGTGGCAGACGGGACCTCACCTTGGTCTCCAGTGACCTGGCACCGGCCGCCTCCTGGTGGGTCCACCCCACTTTGACCAGCGACCACTACGCAGTCGCCACTACACTGCAGGTCACCCGGCCGCTGCCACAGCTCCCCCCGCCGCGGTGGAATATACAGCGGGTGGACTGGTTATTGTTTCAGGCCGTCCTGGACGAGTGGTGGGCCACCTACGAGCCGCCGGAGGATCTGGACCAGCGAGAACGCGACCTGACGGTGGCCATCGTGAGGGCGGCGGAGGCGGCCATACCACAGAAGGTCCCCGGCCGCCGGTACAACCAGAACTTGTGGTTCTACAACCAGGAGGTGCGGGAACAGAACCACATGGTTAACATTCACTGCAAGTTGTACCGCAGGCGGCCGACGTCCACCAATCTGGAGCTGCTACGTGAGATGGTGCGGCACGCTCGGCAGGTCACGGGTCGGGTGCGGGAGGCAAATGGATCGAATGGTGCGCCAGTTTTAACCAACACACCAAGCTAGCCGAGCTGTCGGGCAAGGTGAGGACTGCCTATCGGAAAGAGACCTCCCCGCCGTCCCGCCCACCCCCAGTCGTTACCAGAGGCCGAGCGCTTTGTGGGGATGTTTGCCTCGAGGGGTAGCAGCGACCAACTCTCCGCCTGTGTCCAGCGGCTGCAGGCTCGACTCCAACCTGTACGTGAGGCTGTCATCGGCGCCGCACACGCTCGCCCCGACGCTAGTGATCAGCCCTTGACTCCCCAGGAGCTGGTAAGAGCCAGGAAGGGACGGGACACCGCTCCGGGCGCTGACGGCGTCACTTACTCCATGCTAGCCCACGCTGGTGCGGCCGGGGAGGCGGCACTCCTGGCCCTGATCAACTCTTCCTGGCTGGCTGGCCGCTTGCCCTCTGCGTGGAAGGAGGTTGACATCCAGCCCATCCCTAAGCTCAGGAAACCCACCAAGCTGCGCCAATCTCCCTGATTAGCTGCACGGCCAAGACGGCGGAGAGGATTGTGCTGGTTCGCCTCCTGTGGCGCCTGGGAGACCTCCACCCACACATCTTCGGCCTCACCACGGGGGTGGGCACCTCCAACAGCGTCATGGCCCTCCTGGGCCAAATCGACAACCGCCCTGCTGTTGCCGTCCTCCTCGACCTGGAGAAGGCGTTTGAGCTGGCCAACGCCCACGCCATCCTGGCCGCGCTGGTGCGGCGGGGCGTGCGGGGCAGACTCCTCGCCTGAATTGAGGATTACCTCTGGCACCGCCGCGCCAGGGTCAGGTTCCAGGGGCACAAGTCCAGCTAAAGGGAGCTGGAGAACGGCACGCCGCAGGGCGGGGTCCTCAGCCCCACCCTTTTCAACCTCCTGATGGTGCAGCTGGTCAGCCTGCCGTTCCGGGAGGGCACGGCACTTCTCACCTACGCCGACGACTTGGTCCTGGTCGTCACTGGCAGGGGTGACCGGGTGTCTCGGACCCAGCAAGACCTTGACCTGGTCAGTTGCAAGTGCAGAGAGCTGGGTCTCAAGATATCGGCTGAGAAGTCCAAGGCCATGGTGTTCAAGGCCGCCGCCCCCCCGGTCTGTCTTCTACAGATACAGGGCGTCAGGCTGGCTTGGACCCGCTCCTTCCAGTACCTCGGGATGTGGCTTGACCGGAGCCTCACCTTCACCACTCAGGTGAGGCTCCGGTCAAGCAACCTGCCGCCCATGTGATTATCGCCGCACTGCCAGCTGGTAAAGCGTTGTGCACGCGGGAGGAGCTGAGGCAGCACGCCCTGAAGGCGGTGGTGCACGCTAATATCCCCAGCAGCGTCGCCGTCTTCTACACCGATGGCTCCGTCGACCCTGAGAGGGGCCCAACAGGCGCTGTGGTGGTTACGGGCGGTGAGGTGCTGTCCTGGAATACGCCCGACCACTGCTCCACCCTGCAGACGGGGCTGTGGCGATAGAGCGCGCCTTACAGCACGACCTGGGCCGACTGGAGGAGGTCATGGTGATTCACACCGACTCTATGTCTGCCCTGCAGGTCCTACGGCAGCCCTGCACACCGATGGACAACGTGCAGCTCACCACCGCCATCCTGGGCCACATCCAGGGCCTCGCCGCGCAGGGGTGCCGCATAAGGCTCAACTGGGTGCCCAGCCACGTAGGCCTCCGAGGTAACAAGGCAGCCGATGAGGCGGCCCGGGAGGCCACTAGACATCCAGCGGTGACCTTGACTGTCTTGCCCAGCATACAGCGGGCCAAGATACTGGCCAGACGTGCTGTCGCCTGTGCCGCAGGGCAACAGTATTGCCAGCTGCTGCAGTCTTCGAGGGATTCAGCCTGGCACGCCCAAGCCACGGACAACAAAGAGCCGTTACGCCCAGCCCAGCAGCTGTCCCAAGCCGAGGAGGTCATCCTACACCGACTTCGGCTTGGCTACGGGACCCTGGAGGAGCTGAGGGACGGGTTTGAGGATCGGCCGTGTGAACACTGTCCACACCTGGCCCGCCGAACCTTGGCCCACTACCTGTTGTCCTGCCCGCCACGGTGCGGCTCAGGCAGCGCGTCGGCCCGCTGGAGGACGCGGCTGCCCTCGTGCTGCGGCAGGTTCAGGAAAACCTGCCGCTCCTGCTGGAGGTGGCGCGAGAAGCCACCCCCACCCCCGATGAACAAAACTACTAAGGAGCGGGAGTGACCTCACGCCCCGCCCACCTGTGACCTGACTGTTGCTGCGGCTCCAGCGGTGGGCTGATGCCCGCTCATCTATTACTGTTTTTATGTATATACTAGCCGCAAAGCCGCCCTCCGGGCGGACTTTTTGGCTAGCTCCTGCGGAGGGCTATTGGTGGGCCTTCGGCCCACCACCTGTGTTTGGTGGGACTTCGGCCCACCAAACACAGACTCTCCACATAGCCCCTTCTAACTTTCCTGAAATCATGGATGCAGAAATGTATGTATTCCCCCCACCCATTCACTCACCCATTACCCATCACCCCCCACCCATTCACTCACCCATTACCCATCACCCCCACCCATTCACTCACCCATTACCCATCACCCCCCACCCATTCACTCACCCATTACCCATCACCTCCCACCCATTCACTCACCCATTACCATCACCACACACCCATTTCACTCACCCATTACCCATCACCCCCCACCTATTCCCTCACCCATCACCCATCACCCCCCACCCATTCACTCACCCATCACCCCACACCCATTACCCATCACCCCACCCATTCACTCACCCATTACCCATCACCCTACATCAAGGCTTCCTCAATTCTCGCAACCCACTTTTGTTTTCACAATTCTCGCTAATAGGCTGCTAAAAAAAAAAAAAAAAAAAAGTGATCGGATCATCTCATAAGTGAGCTTATGACCTTCCCCTGGTCAACCTGATTCCAAAAATGTGCCATATGAGGTGTTTGCGCCACGGGGGGCGGAACCTATACCACACACACACACACACAGACAGACACACTTTCGCTTATATTATTATAGATGTGTATGTATGTGTGTATGTGTATGTATATATATATATACAGAGCTGGGCACTAAATACATTGAATGTATTTAAATACTAAATAC
>JACEEZ010014483.1:402500-426310 GCA_016584305.1 Chionoecetes opilio
TTAAATTAAATAATAAAATGACTCTACAAGTGCAGCACCCTCATTGTCTCATAAGATTGGTCAACACGTTGAGATCAAGTGATAGTTTTTCTGCTATTCATTTTCCTGCACTCATTTTGTGAATAATACTATTATTTAACATTTAATACATTTTTTTGGAGGGGGAGAGAGGGAGAGAGAGAGAGAGGGGGGAAGGAGAAAGAGAGGGGGAGAGAGAGACCGAGAGAGAGAGAGAGAGAGAGAGAGAGAGAGAGAGAGAGAGAGAGAGAGAGAGAGAGAGAGAGAGAGAGAGAGAGAGAGAGAGAGAGAGAGAGAGAGAGACTGATAAATTCTGGTGTAAAAATAAGGCAAATATTTATCCACTGAGGGAGAGAGAGAGAGGGTGGAGAGAAGGAGAGGTGAAGAGAGAGAGAGAGGGTGGAGAGAAGGAGAGGTGAAGAGAGAGAGAGAAAGAATTCGATAGTAATACAAATATTTATTCATGTTCATTCTTACGGATCAAGCAGTGCAAGTTGATGAACCACAGCTCAACGTTCTGCAGCTTTTATTGGAAAGGAAGTTTTTACTAAACGTCATTGCCGAAATGCAGAGACCTCTTTTCGTGTTAAAAAGACTGAGAAGGAACTTGAGTGCAGTGAGCATTTTAAGGAAATATCAAGATTGAAGGACATAGTGCAAATTGTCAAAGATGACATAATTAGGGCAAAAAGAACCCTTGTCAAATTTTCTCAGCTTCACAAATTGAATATTTTTTTAGGAAAATGTATCAGTAGGTGGAGTGAAAATGATATAAGCCGAGCACTAACTCTGAGGAGCTTAGGCTATAAAACATATGCTTTCCTTAGGGATAAATGGCATTTTCCTCTGCCATCTAAATCAACTTTAAATCGTTGGGTCTTAAAACTTGGTATAGAACCAGGCATTTAATGTGTGTTATAAATATTCTTAAATGTAAATCAGAGACTATGTCAAAGCAAGAAAGCGTATTTGTACTGGTCTTTGATGAGTGTAGCATCTCAAGGGCATGGTCATACGATAGGGCTGCAGATATTCTCTATGAACCCAAAAAAAATGTTCAATGTGTTATGATAAGGGGACTAATTGGTCCCTGGAAGCAAATAGTCTTCTATGATTTTGACTGTTTAGTGACAAAAGATATACTTTTCAATATCCTTGTTCACGTAGAATCTGCCGGTTTTCCAGTTGTAGCAATTGTTAACGATCTTAGACCGAAGAACATAAAATTATGGAATACAGTATGAGTATCACCCGTAAAGACATCATTTTCAAATCCAGCAACTTCTGATCGGGAAATTTATGTCTTTGCTGATGCTCCTCATCTTATAAAACTTATAAGAAACAATTTTCTGGACTCAGGATTCCTGATGACAGCTGGGAAGCATGTACGTAGTGCATGCGTAAGAGAGCTTATAAATAGGTCTAAAGATTATTTTAAAGTGACACACCGTCTGTCGGATAAACATATCCATGTAACTGGCCCTACCAGAATGAATGTAAGATTAGCAGTTCAGCTGCTCTCAGCAACTAAGGCAAAAGCTGTGACATACTTTGGAGAAAAAAATTTATTAGAATCCAAAGATTGGGGCTGTACAAGCGAATTTATTTCAATGGCTGGTTCATGGTTTGATGTTCTTAACTCAAGAGTGTGCTACTATGAAAAAAGTACCAGAAATGCCTATTGTCTATTGAAATGTCTATTGGTACTCTGAACTCTACCTTCGATCGCGAGTGCATAGGAGGACACAGGGGGGCGGCATGAGCTTCTAATTACAGGCGTCTCTATAAAAATCCTGCCTGCGCCACCATGGGCCAGGGCATAGACCACTATATACCTGGACTGTGCACGGAATATCGGCCTGTCGCGCAAGGGCCCGAAGTCGGAGGGCCGCTCGGATTCATATATATATATACGGATCATATAGACTGGTTTATCAGTATATATGATATACTGTAATCTTCGTAAATGTTTGTTCTATAATATTATCAAATAAAAAACAGTAAAACACGCTAAAGAAATGCCATTACGAGACTATGAAGAAATATGCATGAACTTAATATTCACTTCAACTCTTCGCCATTTAAAACTTTGCGTGTCAACTTTTATCATGCAGGGTATCAATAGAAGCGCAGTTTTATTAGCTTTCCATTGCTATATTTCGTTATCTGATACATGAATTAGGACCATGCATAAATTAGCGTTAACTAAATAAATAAAATCATCAATCGGGTAATTTTCCCGATTGATGAGGTTTTTATTTAGGTAACGTTAATTTATACATGGTACTAATTCATTTATCAGAAAACGAAATATATAAGTAAATAAATAACATCATCAATCGGGAAAACTACCCGATTGATGATTTTTTTTTTTATTTAACGCTAATTTATGCATGGTTCTAATTAATTTATCAGATAACGAAATACATCAATGGAAAGCTAATAAAATTGCGCTTCTATTGATACCCGTCATGATAAAAGTTGACTCTCAAAGTTTTAAGTGGCGAAGAGTTAAGTGAATATTAAGTTCATGCATATTTCTTCATAGTCTCGTAATGGCATTTCTTTAGCGTGTTTTACTGTTTTTTATTTGATAATATTATAAAACAAACATTTACGAAGATTACAGTATACCATATATACTGATAAACCAGTCTATATGATAGTCCATAGACCACTATATCTCTTTGTCGGGCGCCCCGCGGGCCCCTATGCAGCCCCGCAATTCAAAACATTGTCGCGTGAACAGTCCAGGTATACAGTGGTCTATGGCCAGGGCCAACCATCACAGCCCTCAAGTGAACCTCCAGGGCCTACCATTCCACCCCTGGAGGTCACTGCCTATAGGTGCTATAGGTACGAATGTGAAGAAAAAACTGACCTGCTCTCGTGCTGGTGTGTGAGGAATCTGAAAAGAATAAACATTGTTATACTGTGTGTGTGTGTGTGTGTATGTGTATGTGTATGTGTGTGTGTGTGTGTGTGTGTATGTGTATGTGTATGTGTATGTGTGTGTGTGTGTGTGTGTGTGTGTGCACGTATAGAAATAAATAAATAAATAAATTTATAATATATATATCTATATATATATATATATATATATATATATATATATATATATATATATATATATATATATATATATATTATATATATATATATATAGATATATATATATATAAGAGCGTCCTTACGGAACCGGAGTTTAACGATATAAATGATGACCTCAAGACAAAAGACCAAATTTTGGCAGTAAAATCATGGGCGATTTTAATGAACTTCTGAACCTCGTACAGAGGTTCTTATGTTTTCTTGTTTCTTGTTTGTTTTGTTTAGAGGATAATGCCTCAGAGCCATAGTGATCTACCGCTGCTGCATATTAGTGTTGGCCGAAGCCACCACCCCAGGGGGGGGGGCTACAAACCCCCGGCTAGCACCCGGTACCCATTCATTGCTGGGTGGACAGGGGCTAGGGATTTAAGAAAGACCACCCATCTATCTTTCGCTCCGCCCGGGGATCGAACCCGGGACTTCTCGGTTGTAAGCCGAGCGTGCTAACCACTACACTACAGAGTTCCCTATGTATGTCAAATGATTAAGCCATCAATTTAGAATAAAGTATTTTATAATGAAAAAAAGTTTACTAGTAATTTTGGGGTAAAGTTACATAAAAGAGGAACTCAATCATCCGTCAAAGAAATTTCCAATAAATTGGATACTTTAGAGTCTAGAGTCTCGGGTCTACAGTATCCACACTACATACAGTATCCTACTACAACGCATGGTTACACAAGCGCATTTGAAGTATTACAGTGTTGTATTAAGAAAGCACATTCATAATGGCAGGTGTGTCTTACCTCCTGAGGAAGAAGCAGGTCACCGTGTTGCACAGGGCCGATGTCCATAGAAAGATCAGTGTGATGTCCGTGCAGCAGATGCAGCTTCCCAAACCTGAGTTGAATGTGATGGAGTTGATGGTTGATGTGCGGTGATTAAGCTCTCTAAAGTAGTGAATGTCCATTAAACCTTTTTAAGACCAACATCTCCATTTTGGGGACATCGACATATGTTCATAAAATATCAATCAATCAATCATTGGGGGCATACGCCGGGAAGCGCGTTGCCTCGCCCACCCTACGACTCCACTCCCGGGGGTCACCATGCGCGAGTCCCCATGCAGGCTCCCTTCTCATACCAAGCAACTCTCGGCAGGGAACATCCACTTGCCCCAGCCACGAGCCTCGTAGGCGCCCTCGCCTTGTTGGCCTCAATCCTCCAGCGACTCAGCAAAGATTACTGCATCATCGGCAAAAACAAGATGGGGCAAGATGGATCCCAAGATGGGATCTTGGTTTTGCAAGGGATGCTCCACAATCACTTTGATCTACAACTTTGCCCAATACCCAGTCCATACAAGTGTTGAAAAGTGATAGGGCAAGGACGCACCCTTGCCTCAGTCCTGTATTCACAGGAAAAAAGCTGGATACACCTGCCCCACCCTTCACAGCACTCTCAGACCCAGAATACAGACCAGTCAGCAGACCAACAGTTCTTACAGGAATCCCGCAAAGTCGGCAGAAGATCCCAGAATATCTCACGATTCTCTTGGTCAAATGCCTTCTTGAGATCAACATAGGCTGCAAGCATCCCCTGTCGAAACACGTCGGTGTTCCCCCAGGACTCGTTATTTGATATAAAATGTAATAATGATACGATATAAAATATCAGTATATATATATTTCCTATTATTGAGCACCGAAGTAAGTGAATTGATTTTTTTTTAATCATACTTATTGAAAATTAATAATCGATATTCTTCAGATGGTTCCTTCAGTGTTATTTCGTCTTCATTATTTAATTTCGTTTCAATATCTTGAAACAGTAATTATATACTGTTGAGAAAAGCAAGTGTCATGAAATAGACGAGGTCTACTGCCTCCTGCTGCTGGAGATCAGCCTCTTGACAGGGATGAAGAAGGTGATTATATTCTTAACAAGGACTGGATTCCAAATGAAGTTAGTGGCGAAGTAGAAGTTCGCGAAGTAGTAGAAGAGGAAGATGTAGCTGATTAAAGTGATAAAATTATACTCAGCGATGGAGTATTGTTGGAAGGTTGTCTCTTCAATCCCATTGCATACCGTCAAAGTGGGGAAGCAACACTGCAGCAAGGAACCGGATGAAATACTCAGCATGTTTTTTGGGGCCTGAGATTATTCATCACGTAGCGAGAGCAAACTAGCTTTTGTGCGGTTAGAGGTTAAAGATAATTTCAAACTCGGGAAGAATTATGTACATTCTTGGGAATGTTACTCGTAATTGGATATCCCAGCCTGCCTTATGAGACTACTGGCGCACAAGTAAGATATGGATGGGCTTGTATTTGGAAAAACAATTAGCAGGAATAGATTCCATAACACCAAAATGTATCCGCACCTTGTTGATAACAACAGCCGTGCTGGGCACGGCTGTTGTTCGCACGGCACGGCGCACGGCACGCACGTGCTGCACAAGGTGCAGCTTCAAACATGGCAAAAGTCCTTGAAATGTTCAAAAATGAATTGTCAGAACTTCAGAAGCTTGAATTATTTAACGAAATATTGAGCATTGATGAAGCTGTGACACCCTTTCACGGTCACCACAGTGCTAAGTAATCCATAAGAAACAAGCCAGCAAGATTTCCAAACAAAGTGTGGATGTTATGTGGTGCAGATGGCTATCCATGACACTTTTTCATCTACTGTGGTAAAGAAGGTGACAGAAAGACTCGTCTGGGATCCCGCGTCGTCAGGGAAATGTTGCAGCCAGTTGGAAATGTTGACTATCATTTGATGTTCTTTTCCATAAGCCATAAATGTATATACATTTATAACTAAATAGGTTCAAAAGGGTATTCAAGCCTATAGAACAACTCGTGAAAACAGAACAGGAAAATGCACCTTTTTTTTGGAGAAAAAGAAAATAGACACATCATACCTTGACGGTTTCTCTACAATCTTGGTTCTCGCCTGGCCCTCCTCCTAAGGTGGAGGTGCTGCAGCAGGGTGAAGGTGTCTTTGGGGCTTGACAGCGAGAAGTCGACGAGGAGAGCCCACCTCCACGACGGTCTCCACACGTCTACAACACATGACGCAGGGAGAGCAATTGTCATTAAGGGCCGGGAGGGGGTGTGACATGGGCAATGGAAGATCTGCTGTTATGAATAATGGGAAAGATTAATTTGACATTAGGGTCGATGGAATCCCAAACCAAATGAGATAATGTGGCAACTACACCACTCGAGGAGCTACTCCAGGAGTGCTCTGCACGGTGAGTCTGAGCGCGGCTGGGCTGGAGAGACTGATCTGAGAGCAAGGCTGCATTTCCGACTGTCAGCAGGTTGGAACAGGAGTGGTAGATTGCAGGCGGAAGTGTAGGTCGTTCGGGCACAATGTGGTACGACGATGTCCTTCGGGATGCCGCCTTCCACCTCCCACGGGCGTCTCTGTGTGGGTTGTGGTGCACAAAGGTGAATTAGGCCCGCTAGTGTTGTGCCTCATTTACTATGTTGTCAATCCACTGCGTCTTTTAATGTTATTTTGTTCCTCTACATAAATGCACTCTGTTCCCTTAGCATTAGAAACATTGTTATGTAATTATATTTTTTGTATAGACTCTTCTTCCTTCGTGCCGCACATGACTGTGTTGGCATCCCTTCCCTGAAACCATTGTGTTCCCCTTTAAAATCACGCGTTTCCCATTCAGCCTGTTGCCATTGCCTCGCCAGGGCCCGATCTCACGGCGTGAATGCGGACTGCTGAGGTGGTTCACGGAAACAAGGAGGCTAGAGTGGAGGAACGAAGCTCGTGTTGACCCAAGTGTTGTTGTGGTACGGCGATGGTGAGTGTGTTGTTGTGATCACTGCAAGGAGGAACTGACGCCATGCAGAACACGGGCCATGACACATCTCGCTTTTCACTTCGTAATTTTGAGAGGCTTACTATATTATTGGTGGTGTTGATGTGGGTATGACTGCATTTGATGCTCTTATAAGGGTTTCTATTTTCCATGAAGAGTGACGTTTCAGGAAAGCTCCCTTTTCAGCGTTTTTTATCAATACCCCAAAATGTTGCCTGTAGTTCATTATTGGCCTCCAGAGACAGGTTGAAGAAGGAAGCAACGATGGCAGTCTGAAGATAGTATTATTTATCATATTTTAACTTTCCTGTGCTGTAAACTGTTTGTCAAACTGTATTTGAAATATCGTACTAAAATGACGACACGTAATATAATGAAGTAGTAACTGTGAGAGTTGTCTGTAAGACTGAAAGAAAGGTGTTTGAATTATTAAATTCATAGGCATTTTTCCTATTAAATTTAATCACTATTTGCATTGATTTTTACATTGCATTGTGCTCCTAGTTACTTCATAAAGATGTTGGAATATTTGATTGTGCCAAGGGAAATGGGAAAACAATAAGAATAATAAAAAGTTGCGTTTTACTTGCCACAAGGTTTTTTTTCATTAAATTATTATTATAACTAATATTTTTTGTTCATTGTTCCCGTATGTAAGTGTTTGTGGCTTACTCGGGAGTCCCACAGATATTATATTCTGATGAAATATCAAATATTACATCATGAATTTCTGCATCAGTGCTTCTCTTAACATTGCTGATAAAGCATTTTGTAAATTTTAATCTTCTCTGAATTACATAATATCAGGCAGCCCGCACTTAGCAAAAGATAATTTTATATCTGGCTTAGATTCTGGATGATTTTTTTTTCATTTATAAATTGTAACTCGATAATGAGTCTCCCGAAAATGTTTTCGATGAGTTGACATCCAGGGTGTAACCATTTCAATGGTGCTATATTAGAAAAATTACATTTTATTCTATTGTTAATAACATTAGTACAGTAAAATTTGCGAGTAATCCTTTGTTCGCTTTGAGATAACAAAGGAAGAACAGACAGCTCTCTACGTGCTAGAAGCAAAATGATACAAAATTTGAAGGCTCCTCCCACATTCCAATCCTACTAACTCATGGGTTTTTTCACCTGGGGTACGCGTACCCCAGGGGGTACGTAAGGGGTTCTGTCAGGGGGGTACGCCCCCTCCACGGGTCGTTAGTGGGTACTGCCTGATTCGTGATTCGGGCGTTGTGAGCAGTGTTGCCGACTCCAAAATTTCATAATTCCCAATACCTAAACCCCTGCAAATCATAAAGATGGGCAAAATATCCCAAGCTTAAATAAATGTAAAATAACACTAAGAATCTTGAATCAGTGTACATTTTCACTATATTGAAGTAGTATTGGAGAAATCATTTAAATTTACAAAAAAATAAAGAAAAAGAGGCAAGTTCTGATAAACTTCGCAACATTTTAGGTCTGGTATGAATGTATAGATTTTATGTCATGGGGAAGGCCATGGGTACAGCGAGAGATAGGGGCAGTGGGAGGGGTAAGGCGCTTTAATCGGCCAGGGAAGGGATAGGGATTGATGGACAAATGGAATGGACAAATAAGGGATGGAGGGGTAATGGATGGGTTGTGGGAAGCGATGGAGCGAGAGAGGGGCTTTTTGGGGGGAAGAGTAGGGAGTGTTTGTGAAACCACACGAGTGGGAGGTTGGGTAATAGAGCAGTAAGGAGGGGATGTGGGAGTGGATGGACGAATGAGGGGCCTTAAAATCCAAGATATCTAGCTCTTTTCATAAAAATCCCAAGATCCCCAGACGGCATTCCATATCCCAAGATCTTGGAAAAATCCCATGGAGTGCAACCCCGGCGTGTGAGTCGGTGACTGACCACCCCTGACTTGACGAGTATTGACAGGGATAGAGACGCAAACTGTTGTCAGGTACACGCCACGCGACTCTCCAGTCGGGAACTGTTTGCTGGCTGGGCTCCAGGTTGGTCCTCTCTGGTGGCTACTTTTTTACTGAAACATTACATAGGCCTATAGGGAATGTTCTGTCGTTTCAGTAACACTGCTATCGCAAAAAAGTTTGGATACTAAGGATAAAACTGATGTGGTCCCAGACTCGTTTTAACAAAAGTTTGATTAATCGAACACTACTGTTTTTTGTATGTGCGAAGTGGTGCTGTGTGACGGCAGCTATACATTGGTGCAAAATAATCTTGTTATAGTGTGCATGACGTGGTTTCGGTGTGATGTGAGTTGTGATGTGGCTAGGTTTGTGATGTGGTTGCGGTGTGGAGTAATGGTGTGAGTGGTGAGATGTATGGCGTGGTTTGGCAGGTGTAAGGTGGGGAATGGTATGTTAATGTGTGGTTGTTATGTATCGTAATTTTTTGTTTGAAGTTGCAAAGGGGAAAAAATAGACTAATATTTCCGTGTCCTGTATGCACGTTTATGTCGTCTGGTTGGGTTGTGTCATGAGTATGGTGCGCATTTTTATAGCTATAAGTTTAGATTATTATCATATGGCATACGAAACAATGCAACACTTCGTTTTAAATTTGTGTGTGTATGTGTGTGTGTTTGGTGTGGTGATGGCACGTGCTTGCGACGAGGGTGTGACAAGTGGGCAGAAGTGAGCTGAACAAGTGAGTGAGTTAGGGAGTCCAGTACCTCGAGTGGGCTAGAGTGCGGTGTTTCCACTTTGTTTAGTGGTCTGTTTTTTGTGCAGTTTTTACATAATACAGTACTTTATATGTTGATAACTTGGTGCGATTTCACCAGCTTTTACAGTATTTTTTTCTGAATTTCTAATAACATGAGTCGTGGTGGGCTTTTCATGTGTGGCTTTTTTTATGTTACAAGCAAACTTCTGTAAATATATTCACGTCCCATATTTTTTTAATTTACTCTCAATTTCATGGTGTTAACATTTTGGGTATTTTTTTCCATTACACTGCTTAATTAATGTTTTTTTCAGAAAAAAAATGTTTCTTAATTATATTGGCAATTTATTATATGCGAAAGCGCCTTAGAATACGTATAATTTGTGTTGCAGACTATAGCAGCAGCGCAGTTGACATGGAGGCTCAGAAGAAAAAGAGACGTTACAGTGAGGAATACATGAAGTTTGGGTTCACAGAGTCATCATTAAAGAATGGAACTGAAATGGCCTCAGTGTGTCATCTGTGCAAAGTAACTGTCTCCCGGTGCCATGAAACAAAGCTTGCCTCCAGCGACATTTGCACGGTTTGTCACCCAGATCTGAACAGGAAAAGCTGTGTTACTCTTTAGGCGCAGAGAAAGCATGCTAACCGCCCAAAACTGATCACTCAGGGAGCTTTCATTCAGTCAATAGAGCCGCTTTCTCCATGCTTCGTTGTAGTTTTTTTTCACTTGAAATTGCTCAGCAGAAAAACCTCATTCCATTGGGGAGACGCTTGATTCCTGCATGTACCAATTAACATAGTAAAAATTATGCTGGGGGAACAATATGCTAAAAAGCTTGACACCCTTCGTTGTAAGATAACACTGTCCAGCGACGTATCTCTGCACATGTTCCACAGATATCCAAAGACCAGGTGGTTTCTGAGATGAAAACAGCCCCCTAGGAATATTTTCTCTCCAGTTGGATGAAACGACAGACTGGCTAACTGTGCTCAGTTGCTGCTGGCATTCCGAGTACATCAAAGATAACAATTTAAGGAAGAATTTCTTTTTTGTCATCCTCTTGAGCTTCAACTACGGGAGCAAGATATATTTGAACTTGTCCAATTCTTTCTTTGATCTGAGGGACTAGAGTGGGGATAATTTATGTGGATGCACAACAGATGGGCGCTCCTGCCATGCTAGGCAGTTCAGTCAGGATTAAGACAAGAATTACAGCTGTTAACAGTAAGGGGCAAAACACATGCCTGCATGATACACAGGCACGCTTTAGCAGTCCAAGACACTGTCCTTACTGAGCTGAAAGAGGTGCCTTGATACCACAGTAAAGATGGTCAACCTTCGTAAAGTCCAAGTGCTCTGATACTAGATTTTTATGACCTTCTCTGTTCATGATTTAGATTCCGGTCATGAAACACTCTTGTACCACACAGAGTTTGATGGTTATCTCGTGGAAATGTTGTCAAGTAGAGTTTTGAGCTGCAGCACTAACTGAAAAGTTATTTAGCCGTCTAACAGAGGAATCTCAGATTTATCATGCAAAGCTGAATGATCCAAAGTGTGTTACTTACCTTGCCTATCTGTTGACATATTTTTACACGCCGAAATATTTCTAAACAGTCCCTTTGCAAGGAGCTGATGCTGTTGCACTGACAGCTGTGACAAATGGAAGAGTTTTCTTAATGAAACTAAACTGTGGGAGACAAAAGTAAGGCAATGAGAAATTTTGACATGTATTGAAACCTAGCTGACAGACATTACACCTCGGACGGTAGATCGATGGCAAATTTAATAGGGGAGCATCTGTCCTCACCTGCAAAATGAATTAAAGAGATACTTTCCAGATGTGTCTGGAAGTTAATTTGAAGCTAATTAGAGACACTTTTCATACAGATGTTGCTTTCTGTTAATGGATGTCATTTCATTGAAGAGTTTATTGACCTTCTGAAGTGATCTCCATGCTTGTGATCTCTTAGAGAAAACTCTTGTTAGGTTCTGGCGTGAAATAAGCAAGTCATATCCCATGTCGCAGAGGGCCTCTTCGCTCTCTGTTACTTTTTCCCCTCAACATATTTTGTGTGAACTGGTTTTCCAGCTTTACTGGTCATAAAATCAAAACTAATATCTCGACTGAATTGGAAGCCAACCTTCTTTAAGTATTTTACAAATATATCACAAGGGAATGTTTTCTGTCTGGTTTTTTTCCACTTATCACAAAGGTAAAGGGTACCATGGCTGACATAAACAATACCCAAAGGGTACGTGGGGAAAAAGGTTGAAAACCTCTGAATTTTTTGTAATGGCTAAAAATCGACATGAAGAAAGAGGAAGAGATAGAGAGAATAGAGAAAGAGAAGAAGGTAAAGGAGAAAGAGAAGAGAGAAAGCAGCAACAGACTACAAAAGGGTCGTGAATGTAATGCTAAATAAAACTGGGTCGCGATGAAAAAAGTTTGAAGAACCTGGTCTAATTCTGTGTTGGTGGCCTCTTCTTTATGTCGTCATGCTACTAATCAGGGATTAACCAAAGACCAGGATCTGAAAGAAGGAAAAACATGTCTAGTTTTATTGTTCACGATCATAATTATGATACCTATAAATTGACCCCACCGCAAACACAACTAAGAAACCCATCACCATAATCTCTTACTCCTATCTTTAACTTGGTGTCCCGTATCATTGTATTCGAGAGAACAGTTATCGAACAAAATGTCACCCTCACACACAACAAACACACACAGGCCACACACACACACACCACACACAACACACTACACACACAACACATTATATATATTCTATCATATTCATATATATACATATAAAAAGTATATGTATATATTATATATATATATATATATATATAATATACATATAATAACACATATATATATATACATATATATACTATAATATATAGAGATAATATATCTATATATATATATATTACTATATATATATATATATATACATGTATATATATACACATATTATCATATATATATATATATATATATATCTAATATATATATATTTCATATATATAGAATAGATAGTATATATATATTCCATATATAATAGATATATGAATATATAATATATAGAACATAATATATATATATATATATATATATAAATATATACAGATATATATATATATATATATATATATATATATATATATATATATATATATATATATAATATTAATATAGATATATATATATCTATATATATCATTCATAATATATATATTCATTATATTCATATATATAATTCATATATATTCATATATATATATATATATTCTATATATATATATATTCATATCTATATATAGTATATAATATATATATATATATATATATATATATATATATTAATATATATATATTCATATATAGACATATATATTCATATATATATATATAATATATTATGTATATATATATTTATATATTATATGTATATATATATATTCCAATTTTAATATCATATATAGGTATATATATATATTCATATTTATATTATATATATATATATAATAGATTCATATTAATATATCTAATATATATATATATATAATATATATATATATATATATAATATATAATGTATATATATATAAATATTCATATATATAAAAAAAAAAAAAAAACCTGGTAATAGATCACCATAAGCATGGATCGCTGAAAAGATCAGAAGGTGAAGAAAGATCTTGGAGTGAGGGTGAGCCCAGACCTCCGACCTACGGAAACAATGTATTTAGGCCAGAAATAGAGCTAAATAGAGTATTAGGATTCATTACCAAGAAGTGTTAAAAGTCGAAGTGCGGACGTTTAGTCTAAAGCTTTACTGCTCTAGTCAGGCCTACACCTAGACTATGCAGTTCAGTTTTTTGGTCTCCATATTCAGGATGATATAGTGTTGTTTTTAGAAAAAGTGCAGAGAATGGATGACCAAATTATACACGGGATGCGTAACTTTAGTTTAGAGGAGATTGAAGGTTATTAAAATTACACTCACTATCGAGAGACGCAGAGTAAGGGGCGGATCTGATAGAAGTTTTTAAGTGGATAAAGGGGATTTATAAAGGAGAGGTAGGAAAGTGTCTTACGCTTTTAACCAGGGTAGAACAAGAAGTACGGATTTCAAGCTGGAAAAGCGTAGATTTAGAAAGGACATAGTGAAAAAACTGGTTCACAATAGGTTGTGAATGAGTGGAATGGTCTCAATTAGACAGGTAGTTAGTGCGGCGTCATTATGGCGCTTTAAGGGGAGCTGGATAGGTCATGGATGGGGATGAAAGGTGGATGTAGGTAGTGTTAGGTGACAGGAACTACCACGTGGTAGGCCTCGCGGCCCCCCCCCCCCCCCCCCCCCCCCCCCCCACCCCCCCTCTTTTAGCTTCCTTATTATTTTTCTTATGTTCCTTATGTTCTTATATAATATATATGACTATATATTATAGATATATTAAGTATCTTCATATATAATAATAATATAATATTATATATATATATATATCTTCATATATAATATATATATATATATATATATATATATATTCATATCTACATATATATATATATATATATATATATATATATATTTTCATATATAATATATATATATTATATATATATATATTTATATATATTCATATATAATATATATATATTATATATATATATAGTATATCATATATAAATATATATATATATATATTTTTATATTGATATATCATATAGAATATATATCTAATTATATATATATATATTATATATATAATAATATATATATATATATATATATTATATATATATATATATATATATATATTAAGTGATGGATCGCGTGTTCGATTTTTTCACAACGCAGTTTGCGTTGAATTTGCGGTGTCGAATTTTTCTACAACCGCGATTGCGGTTGGGTGGCGGTTTCAGACTTATGACAACCGCAGTTGCGTTAGCGGTTGCGGTTATATATAACCAGAAAAATGCGTAATTATTAACTGTAATATTACGTTATGTGGCGATTTTTACAACTTGGTACTAATATCATACTAAAATACCATATGTTTTGAACACAAGTTTTTTTGCACACACAAATAGCGGTAATTTATCATGTCTCTCAATAATTAAGTATATTCTAAAAAACTAAATAGCTATTAGAAACAATAGGTCAAATTAATTACAACTATATTATGCACAGTGTGTTACCATAAATGTATTTGGTAGGGGATAAATTAGTACGGAAGAAAACTTTTTCCCCCGCGGTTCCTCGGCCAGCCTCGCGGCCAGAGTCGCCTTTGTTATTGTTTATCACTGGATCATGACGTCACGTTGCACCACTATCTAGACTAGCTTTTACAACCGAACCGCACTTATGCAACGGCGGTTGCTGTTGAGATTTATTTGTGCGTTGTAGTGCGGTTGCGGTTGCGGTTGTTTTTCCAACACAAATATAATATATTATATATATATCTCATATAGTTGAATTTTCTTGTTAGATTCACATCATGCTGTTTCAGGTGACAGAGACACTCGGTATACTTGGGGTGGTTTATGCAACGTTTCGGCCAAGGCACTTGGCCATCATCAGGCGTAAAAATGTTAAAATTTAATATATTGTATGCTAAAAAGCGAAACAATCTAAAAATTAATTCTAATAAACAATAATATTCCTATAGTTTCTAAAATTTACTAACTAATAATAAAATATAATTTGTACTTACGGACCCTTGGTGTGTTGCTGTCTGAGTTGGTAGAGGACTGAATGAACACTAGTTTTGTGGGTGACATTTCAGCTTGTTGTGGGGCATTCGAACCGAAGTCGGGCAATCGAAACAGTGTAGTGTCATTTGAGTATATGTATTTGTTGTGAAATGACTGGTTATAAATCAGGGGACAAGTGCTTGATGTGTATAGCTTCTAATAATTTAGTGTCACTAGTGAGTGTGTGCCTTGGATAGGATACTAAAGTCTTCATAGAAAAAGGGTGAATCTCAATCAGGTGAGTGTGAGCGGATTGCAGATTGCAAGGTGAAGAATGGGTCGACCATCCGTGCAGAAACCCTTTATGCTCAGAAAGCCTAAGGGTTAGATTTCCCTTGTCGTCTCGCCGACGGAATATAGCGTTACGCTAGAAACCATTTGATTCCTAAATTATGTTAGAAATAAGGGCTTTAGGTAATAGAGTCTTTATATTTGAAATGAGTTCTTAGGGTACTAGAATTAGTCAAAATAAATTTAATTTTGAGTAGGAGATGTTACCTTAAGTAGATCATTGAGTTTTTTCTTTCCGAATGGTGTAACTAGATGGCCATAAATGGGTAGTTTAACATCGTGTGTGTCTAATATGGGTTCGATGGTTCGTTCGAAACCTCTGGTTTAACTTTTTATCTAAGAACTTTGGATGATTGTTTCAATTAATTTGAGGGGGTAGCCATTGTTTTGAAAAAAATGGTAAGGATTATGATCTCATTATTCAAAGGAAACCAATTAGATGAGAAACTATAGCTCTGTGGTAGTAGGTCTTAATGTATGATTTAAAAAGGTGTTAGGGATAAGATGAAGCTATTTGAGTTCCTAAACCAGTGAAAGTAGGTTTTTCTATAGACTAGGTGTAAGGGTAATTATTTTTACGAGTACTAGGATATCTAAAAGGTAGTGATGATTTTTTTTCAATTTCCATGTGAACTTAATATTGGGTGCTGAGAATTAAGGTAATTCCAGAAAGTAAGGGAATGTGCTCTGTATTTTTAAACGTAAAAAACGTGTCGTCTACATATCGTTATAAAAAAAGTTTAAAAGTTTAGGACAGTTAGACAGGCCCAATGTCCTCATGGTGACATAAAAAAGCATTAGCAATGAAGGACCCCGGCACGATCCATGGAAACACAATCAGTTTGGACCAGAGTTTTTTGTTAAAAAAAATGAGAGTCTTTTATAGCTAACGTTTAATAATCAAAAAATTGTTTTTTGTGTATTAAGAAAATGGTAGCTTTATGAATAAATTATCATGATTATTTTCAATAGTCTCATCTACTGGAATGTTTGTAAATAGTGATTGGATGTCAAACGAGCCATTACCGCGTGTTTAACGTTAATTGTTTTTTATTCAGGTGCACATTCAAGGAGTTCTTAATGGTGTGTTCGTTACTATTTAATGGTCAATTATCGGGACGAAGTATTAGCTAGGTTATAGTTAAATGTGCCTATAGTAACTGAGAATAGGGACGTAATGGGTTTACCTATTTTAGGTGTTTTTGGTAATCCATAAAGGACCCAGGAGAAGAGCCACTAGGAAATATATAATGGAAAAACATCTTTAGAAAGGACTTTTGGATTTAAGTAATGTTCTAAAGGTGAACGGATAAGTTCTATTCCTCCATTTTAGTGATGAAAAGAAACTGTTTGTCAGCGAGGATAAAACAAAGTTTAAAGTCTCGCTGACACACATTTGCTTTCATCCTAAAATGGAGCATGCTTATCCGTTTACCTTAGAACATTTACTTAAATCAAAAGTCATTACTACGATGTTTTTTCCTATATATTTCCTAGTGGCTCTTCTCCTGGTGTCCTTTGGATTACAAAAACACATAAAAATAGGTAACCCCTTAACGTCCCCTATTCCTCAGTCTAGAGGCACCTTTAACTATAACCCTAGCTAAATACTTCGTCCCGATAATTGACCCATTAACTAGATCAACGACACACATTAGAACTCCTTTTGAATTTGCCACAGAAATTAAAAACAATTAACGTAACAACGCGGTAATGGACTAGTTTTGACATCAATCCACTATTACAACATTCCATTAGATGAGACTTTGAAATAATCAACTGATAATTTATTTCATAAGCTACCATTTTTCTTAATTACACCAAAGAACATTTTCTGATTTATTAACTTAGCTATAAAAGACTCTCCATTTATTTTTAACAAAAAACTTTATGTCCAAACTGTGGTTGTGGGGGGTTTCCATGGGATCGTGTCCCTGGTCCTTCATTTGCTAATGCTTTTTTATGTCCATGAGACATGCGGCTGTCTAACTGTCCTCCTTTTAAACCTTTTTTAATTATAAACGATATGTAGACGACACTTTTTTACTTTTTAAAAATACCGAGCACATTCCCGTATTTCTGAATTACTTAATTCTCAGCACCAAATATTCAGTTCACATAGAAATTGAAAAACAATCATCTACTACCATTTTTTAATATCCTAGTTACTCGTAAAAATAATTACCTTACCACGCTCAGTCTATAGAAAACCTACTTTCACTGGTTTAGGAACTCAATATGCTTCATTTATCCTAATCCCTTTTAGAATTCATACTATTAAGACCCTACTACACAGTGTGCTATAGTTTCGCATCTAATTGTTTTCCTTTGATAAAAATGAGATCAATTCCTTACATTTTTTCCCAAAACCAATGTCTACCCCTCAATAATTGAAACAATCATCTCAAAGTTCTTTCATAAAAAGTTAAACCAGAGTCCGAACGAACCTAACCCTATTGCACACACTATTTTTAAACTCCCTTTTATGGCCATCTCATTACACATTCGGAAAACTCAATGATCTACTTAAGTCCATCTTCCTAACTCAAAATTTAAATTTATTTTTTACTAATCCTCTTACCCTAAGAACTCATTTCAAATATAATACTATCTAAAGCCCTTATTTCTAACATAATTTATGAATTCAAATGTTCTAGCTGTAACGCTAGATACGTCGGCGAGACGACAAGGATCTATAACCCTTAGGCTTTCTAGCATAAGGTGTTTCTGTCACGTACTGGTCGACCAATTTTCTCCCTTCGCAACTGCAATCCGCTCACACTCAAGATTTGATCACCCCTTTTCTATGATGACGTTAGTATCCTATCCAAGGCACACTACCCTAGTGACACTAAATTATTAGAAGCTATACACTCAACACTTGTCCCCTGATCTAATAACCAAGTCATTCACAACAACTACATATACTCAATGACTACCCCTTTTTCGATTGGCCCGCTCTCGGTTTCGATGCGCCCCACACAAGCTGAAATGTCACCACAAAACATGTTCATTCAGTCCTCTACCAACTCAGACAGCATACACACCAAGGTCCGTTAAGTACAAATTTTATATTTATTTATTAGTTAGTAATTTAGCAAATATAAGGAATATTTTATTGTTTCTTAGAATTAATTTTTTAGATGTTCGCTTTTAGCATTACATATATTAAATTTAACTATTTTAGCCTGATGATGCCAAGTGCCCTTGGCGAACGTTTTAATATATAGATATATATATATATATATATATATGATATACATATACATATATATATTATATATATTTATATATCTATATATATATATATATATATATATATATACTACATTATATATATATAGTAAATACAATAAACATTATATATATCTATATACGATATATATCTATCCTATACTATATATATATATAATACGATATATATCTATATATATACATACAGGTATATTTATCTATATCTATATCTATCTTATCTATCTTCCTATCTGTCGTCCTGTCTGTCTGTCTGTCTGCTTCCTGTTCTGTCCTGTCTCTTCTGTCTGTCTGTCTATATTAGAGAGAGAAGAGTAGAGAGAGAGAGAGAGAATTTTTTTTTTAAATATTTGTATTTATTATTATTTTCCCGCAAGAGGGGGGGGCTGGCCGAATGCCCCCCCCCCCCATTTCTGGGTACGGCCTGGCACAAACCACACACACACACGCACACCCACACACACCCACAAGACACACCCGCTGCGTGGTCGAGTGTTTTTAGGGCGCGTATCGGGGCCCTTCTGTGGTCGCGTGTTTGATCACCGCCTCTCCATTGAATTTTTACCAAAATGTGGGGGGTTTACTACCCCCCCTTGAGTAAGGGGGAGGGGGGGGGGGTTGAGGTCCTAGCTGACGTAATATCGGTCAGTACGAGTTCCAAGCTCTTTCCGGGGGGATAAAACTGGCGATCGCGAGTCTAGTAACACATCAGCCTTTGGAACTGTTTTTATATGGGCGCCCCAGGGTTGACATCCTGAAAAATGTTTTGTGTGTGTGTGTTGTGTGTGTGTGTGTGTGTGTATGTTTGTTGTTGTGTGTGTTGGCAGAGTGGGCATTTTTATAACATTTGTTTTTAAATAATATTTAAATAATTTTGTTTTTTGGAAAGTATTTAAAAATACATTGCTTTCATTTTTTAAATACATATTTAAATACTTTTATATTTTTTAAATACATTTTTTTTAAATGCTCAAAATAAAAATGTAATATTTTTTTAATTAATTTGGGCCCATAAACCCCCCCAACTTTTGGGCAATCCTGATTTTACAGTAAACCAGTGCTTTCCTTAAAAGGAAAATTCATGTTTTAAGAAATTTTAGGCCTGAGAAGGAAATTTCTAAGGAAACCCAAAACTAAGGAAATCGCAAGAATTCCCTTTTTTTTGGGCATGTTAGAAATTTGGGGGTATTTAAAATGTATTCAAAATGTATTTAAATACAAGATGTATTTTGTATTTTTAAAAACATTCGTAAAATGTATTTGTATTTAGTATTTTAAAAACATTTCTCCCAGTATTTAGATTTAAATACAGTCAATTATTTAGTGCCCCCTGTGTGTGTGGTGTGTGTGGTGTGTGTGTGTGTGTGGTGTGGGGTGTGTGTGTTGTGGGGTTTTTCAACCTTTGGCATGATAAGTTGTTTTACATTACCGTAATAACACTTTTGTACTACCTCCCTAAAGTCGCCCGGGCCCCCATATATTCGAATTTTAGCATCACTACTATTTGTATGTGCACTGAAGATGTTTTGTTACGAACGCGCACAACTCAGCTCAGGTTGAGCGAGAACCATGTGGGGGTTTGTTGTTGTGGCCTCGGGCTGAAGCCAAGGAACCCCGGGCCGGGGTGGCGTGCCAGGGGGGGGGTTAGAGATCGCCTGGCCCTAAATTTCCTCAGGGTTAGGTAAGCCACGTGTAGAGAATTCCCTGTGGAAGGGCTCTGTCAAAGGCGTCAAATGGCTGTTCCAGCTGTGTTAGTGGGGGGGCGGTTTTTGAGGTAAAGGGGACGCCACGTTTCCCGGGGGCTTAGTGTGTTTATTGTGGGGACTCTGTATGTTATAAGGCGCTAACAGTGACTGCAGTTACATTTGGAGGGAAACCCTTTGGGATGCGACGGCCGAGAAGTGGCCGGGCCTATGAGGAGGAGGAGCGGGTTGTGTCTCAGGGGTGGGCGTGAGGTTGTCTGTAGTTTTTACCTAGCACAATTATAGTCTGAAAGGATGTAATTGTGTTATTCCGCATGTGCCTGTGTGTGTGTGTGCCGTAGTGGTGATGTGCCAGTATGAGGAGCCCGTGCTCAAGGCCTTAGGGGATTCATTGTCTTCTGGTCCCGATTAGACACCAACCGACTCACCCCAAGGGCCGTCTAAATCTATAAAGGCCTGCGCCTGCGATTGATGACGCCCACGGACCGCGTCTGTACGAGGCCACCGAGATGACAATTTTACCTCCCAAATTATATGTTTATCAGTAAAAAAAAGATATATTGTTATCTTCGGAAATGTTTGTTCTATAATATTATCAAATAAAACCCGTAAAACACATTAAAGAAATGCCATTATGAGACTCTCAAGAAATATGCATGAACTTAACTCTTCGCCATTAATATTTTTCTCGAAAAAATTTTACATGGAGAATATCAATAGAAGCGGAATTTAATTCGCTTTCCATTGCTATTTTTGTTTTCTGATAAATAAATTTAGCAGCATGCAAAAATTAGCGTTAACTAAATACATAACATCAGGAAATGGGGTAATTTCGTACCTAATATATGTTTATCAGTATAAAAGATATATTGTTATCTTGGGAAATGTTTGTTCTATAATATTATCAAAAAAAAAACCGTAAACAGACTAAAGAAAGGCCATTATGAGACTCACAAGAATATGTATGAATTTTAAAACTCTTCCCCATTTAATATTTTGCTAAAAAACATTTTACATGGAGAATATAAATAGAAGCGGAATTTAATTAGGCTTTCCATTGCTATATTTCGTTTTTTGATAATGAATTAGAACCATACATAAATTACGTTAACTAACAAAAAAGGTCATGAAATCGGGGGGAATTTTTTCCCCTTTGATGATGTTATTTATTTAGTTAACGCTAATGTATGTATGGGGTTTTAATTATTTATCAGAAAACAAATATAAACAATGGAAGCTAAATTAAAAATTCCGCTTCTATTGTATTCACCATGTAAAATGTTTGCGAGTAAAATATTAAATGGCGAAGAGTTTAAGTTCATGCATATTTCTTGAGAGTCTCATAATGGCATTTCTTTAGTGTGTTTTACGGTTTTTTATTTGATAATATTATAGAACAAACATTTCCAAAGATAACAGTATATCTTATACCGCCCGTACATCCTCACATGCTGAAAGCTCGGCTCCTACTGACTCGCGGAGCAGACTCAGCTCGTGACGTCACGTCCATCCCGCTCTCCCAGACTCAGGCTTTTACATAGAGAAGGCTTTGACTCAGCCCGATCATTCCCACGCGTCTGAGGCCAGCCCAGTAAGGGAGGCAAGTTAGTTGGGCGGCTGTGGGGGGCGGATTTGTAACAATACACAGTAGTTTATATCATGACTGTATAATCTACCCTGTTTCAGCGTTGTTTTATGCTTTGTATCTGCAAATATATACGGTTTCAAATTTCACTACTCGTTTTTTTCTTCGGGCGATGACGACGGATGACGACGGCGGGACTCGTGTTGGTTTAGTAATTGTTGGAAAAAAATAGTAAGACAAAAATTTGTTTACAAACTCATGTACCTTACCTTCATTTTTGAGTAAATTTACATTGAAGTCCCCCATTATGCAGCATGGTAGTTGTTCTGTTACTAATAGTTCCAAAATATTCTCTACACTCAAAAGAAATTCATCAAGGCTTGCATTTGGTGGTCTGTAAATAATTCCTATAATAAACTTGCAAGGGTAAATAATCTTCAAAAATAATGACTCCATGTGGGTAATAGAAAGGAGGTATTATGCATTGGCAAACTGTGAAATTTTTTGTGTAGATAAATTGCTAATCCTCCTCCATGAGTGTTCTTGTTTTTTAAATGAGCAGTACAGGTATTTATATTATAAAGTGGGCATATTGCATTATTTAACCGAGTTTCACATAATCCTACATCATCAAATTCAACACCAGTACGGTCCAAACATTGCTCAAGAAAAGCATCAGAGTGAAGCGGAATACTACTGATATTATAAGACATAATTTTAAGACTAGAACTAGATAATTGTTGATTAACTTCATTGTCACAAAAATAATAGTTACAAACGGGTTCTTGTAATACATACATGATCATTGAGAAAATCATCATCAAAATTGAATTTCAAATTACTAATTTCATTTAAAGGAAATAAGTGGCGATTATTTTCATTCAATACAGTTGTGAATTCAGCGTCATTTAAGTTATGGTATGGAAGAACTATTTGATAATTAGTCATTTAGTGAAATATAATTAGGTATACAGCTGTTCTTACCCACAGTTACTGTTTCTTAGGTCCGCTATTAAAATTAAAAAATAAAAATAAAATTAATAAAAATAAAATTAAAATTCTTCCAAGGTAATGCAAGTATTCATCCACTGTCTTTCTTACAGGTAATGGAGTAGAGCTTGATGTCTCTATACTGGAGCTGAGTGACAGTGAAAGTGACGGTGAGGCGCCCGTGACCTCTCCCCCGCCGCGGCCCGCCACCGGCAGGCTCAAGGTGCTCCAATGGAACATTCAGGGGCTACGTCGCAAGAGACCTGAGGTCATCCAGGCCATAGTGGAGGAGGACCTTGACCTCGTTCTCCTGCAGGAGACGCTGACGCCGGAGCACTTTGAGTGGAGGATAGCAGGATACACGGTGCACTCACTCTCGTGTGGCGAGGATGGGCGGCGCAGCTGTGTGGTACGCAGCACTTTCCCGCACCGCAGGATAGCGGACATCGTGCACTGTGGCAAGGGCGTGGAGGTGATGGCAGTGCAGCTGGAGCTTCCCGGCCTCCCGCTGACTGTGTACAACGTGTACAGCAGCTGGAGGGCAGCTAGAGCCGATGGGCTCTCCCCTCAGCCACACACAGCAGCGTCCCGTGGGTGGGGACTTCAAAGCCCACCACCCCCCTC
>JACEEZ010014484.1:0-16772 GCA_016584305.1 Chionoecetes opilio
TTTGTTTCTCTTGTTTATGCGTTGTAATTTTTTAAAAAAGAAACAAATAAAGGGGAAAAAACCCAATAAAAAAAATAACTGGAACTATTTGGGGTTCATGGCCTCTTGTAGCTTCTTATTTTCTTATTTTCTACAAAATAAGATCGAAAATAAGAACCATATGGTCAAGACGGTAATAAATCGTGTTGAGTGCAGTGGCCACATCCCGGCAGACACTTTTTTTTTTTGGGATTTTTTTTTTAGGATTTTTGGGGGGCGTAATGTGATGTATAATATATATATATAATATTATATATATAATATATATATATATTCGGAAATAGGAGCTTTTTCTTGTGGGGTGCATAAGGCAATTTCATCCATAAAGTCCTACGTTTCTCATGCGTTGTAACCTGAGAAAAAAAGAAAAGAGAAAAAAACCGATACACACAAAAAAAAAAGAGATCGAAAATAAGAACCTATATGGTCAAGACTGCAAAACTTTCCCAAAAAACACAAAAACGCTTCCCTTCCCCTTTTGGGTTTCCCGAGGACGCTCCACTTGCAAAATATGACGCCACTTGCACACCTGCTGAAATGACTCGCGAACACCTTAACCGCCCCCCCTCGTGAACTTTTTTTATTCTCTTTTATCGACCTTAAGTGAACTGACGGACAGATTTCGCTCAGCTGAACCTCATGTTCTTTTTTTCTTCTTCTTTTCTCACCCGTTTGCAAGTTTATTATTTTCTTTGGTCTCCTGTTAGCTGTATGTAACATAGTGGTGAAAAGTGTTCCAAGAGAGGTTTCAAGTTTATTTACATAGGGAACCAATTTTGTGGGAAAGGGGGGGAAAGGGTTGAGGGAGGAGGGGGAGGGAAAGGGGAAGAGAAGGGGGAGGAAGGGGGGGGGAAGGGGGGAGGGGAAAGGGGGGAGGAGGGGAGGAAGGGAAGGGGAGAGGAGGGGGGGGAAGATGAGAGGAGGGGGAGGAAGGAGAGGAGGGGGAGAGGAGGGGGAGGGAAGGGGGGAGGAAGGGGAGAGGAAGGGTTGGCTAGTAGCGTTTAGGAGTGAAAGCAAAGGTGGGTTTTTTGCTTGTTATTGTGTTGTTTTGCTGTGTTGCATGTCGTCTTCCCAACTATTTGTATTATCTTGTGCATTTGAATGATAATATGGTTGGGAGGCCTTTTGACGTTGTTATTTTGTTGATGTTATTGTTGCTGGTGTGGTTGTTTTGTTTGGTTGTGGTGGTGGTAATGATGGCAGTAGAAGTTATTGGGTTTCTAAAATATTATTATTCTTTGTGTTTATTTTAATATTAATTTTACAGTTGTTGCTAGAATTTTAAATCCCAATCATTCATGTGAGGTATCAGTATATAATCATGAATTCCAGTTTGCATGTAATGATCTCTTTTCGCTTTACAAATGATCCTTATGTAATCTGCAGTCATCTTTGTGGTATTAGTATTAAATATTAGTGCACATTCTATTTCCTTATTGTATCATACCATTTACCTCGTCCAGTTTTTTTTTTTTTTTTTTTTTTTTTTTTTTTTTTTTTTTTTTTTTTTTTTTTTTTTTCACACAAAGGACTGGACAAGGGCAAACAAAAAAAGAAGTGACAAAAATCCCACTTAATTTGCCCCCTAACTGGTCACTCCTTCCTCTCCCCTTGTCTCGCAGTTCAATATCCCTCATCTTCCCCCTAACATTTCATATGCTCTTCTCTGTTCTAATAATAATAATAAAAAATAATAATAATAATAAAAATAATAATAATAATAATAATAATGTTAATATTAATCAAAATAAAATATTTTTTCACCCGAAGGCATACAGTAAAAAAAAAACCCATAATATACATGCATGAGTAAATTAACTTAAAGACTAAAGCAAATAAAAGATAATCATTAGAAAATAATAAGTTCTAATCTCTCTGGCTTATCATTTTGCCTTCTGCTTCCTCGTACAGTGTTGGTACTTCTGATTGCTTCTAAAGTGCCCCTGAGTGAAGGATTGTCAGTTCTTTGTCTATTCTTAGTACCTGGAATTGAAGGGAATACAATAAAATCCCTTATTCATATCAAGTCTCAAATTAATCAATCACACAGTTAATTAATTAGTCTATTTGTCTGTCTTTCTGTCGGCTTATCTCTCTGTTTGTCTCTCTATATTATATTATCTGTCTGCCTGTCTATCTCCATGTCTGTCAATCTGTCTATGTATTGTGTTTAGAGAGAGCGTACACTGATAAAGGTTTCTGATGGTATCCCGTCCTGTCACACTTTGTCTTGTCATTTCACTGTTCCTGTTTTTGCATTCTATCTATCTTCACACACACACACAATATATATATACACACACACACACACACACACACACACATATACACACACAGACACACACAATTTACATACACACACACACACACACACCACAACACACACACACACACACACACACACACACACACACACATACACACACACACACGCACACACACACACACACACACACACACACACACACACACACAAACCCCCCTCACACACATCAATTGAATCTTCTCCAAAGGAACTGTATACAGAGCTATAGACAGAGTTGTGGACAGGAGGATATTTTGCATATCGCACGATATTTGGAGAAAGGAATAAACTGTACTCAAGCTTCACAATATGTTTCCTAATCTCCACCAAGCCAGCAATCACTATCGTCTGTGATTTTGAGTGTGTGGACAGGAGTGTTATCTTTGCGTCAAGTGTGTGTGTGTTGAAGCCTTTGATTAGATATTCCCCCAAAACAATAAAGGAAGGGCGGGAAGTGGACACCTGTTATCAACGACGATTAGAATCACTAGAAAAATAATTGGAAGATTGCAAATTGGTGTTGATGATGCATATTTATCCCCCGTCCACCTGGGCTTCCTGGAGAGTTCCTCGTTTTTATTTTACATGGTAATGACGCTAAAACACACCTGTTAAGCTGCTATTTTTTTTGGGGGGGAAGTTATGAATTTTGTATTTTTTCGTATAAAGGCGTGGTAAAGTGAGGTATTATTATAATATAAATCATAAAATTGTAGAGATTATAGTCTATTTTTTTAACTTGGCAAAAACTCCTGACCCTTTGCTGCTTACTGACTGATATTTGATGCCAGGAGAAGGGAATAAGACACTTCTTCAAAATTTCAGCTGTATTTTATCATAGTTAACCATATTATCAGGTAAACATAGGCATAATTTTAAGCATGAGATCTTAAGATAGAATGGATTTTTTGCCTTGTTCAAAAAAATAGACTATAGTAATTAATTTATTTTGTATGTCTGTGCGTAGCCTCGTTTGTGGATCTGTTGTATAGTCACGTTTTGTATTCTTAACATTTTATTTCCTTTTTGTATCATAACATTTACCTCGTCCTGTTCACTCACTACACACAACACGGGGAATATTATTATTTTTTCTTTTGCATTAGTTCTCTTTTTAGCTAATTGTGCGTAGTAAATTATTTGTTTGTTTTTTTCAGTTATTTTTTTTTAGTATTTTTTATTTTGTTGTGCTTTTTGTTTGTTTTTATAGATTAGCTAATTGTGTGCAGAGTAGTATGTTATATATTTTTTGTTAGTGGGAGGGGAGGGATGGGGGAGTGAAATTTTATCACAAGTTTCTAAATATATATTTTTTTGTATATATTATTAGCCTACGTAAGTTAAGTTTTGTCCTTTCCTCTCTCCTGCCTTTCGTCACCCATCAATATCCCTCATCTTCCCTCTAACTCTGCATATACCTTCTCTGCTTTAATCTCTCTGGCTTATCTGTTGCCTTTTCTCTCCTCGTACAGTGCTGCAGTGGTACTTCTGATTGCTTCTTAAAGTGCCTTCCTTCCCTACAGACCTGCAGTCACCCTCCTACACTTGCTGGTTCTTTGCGTGCATTATCCACTCTTTATAAAAAAATCTTCACTTTTACGTCCTATGTAAAGCTAATGTAAGTTTTGTAAGAGATGTAAATAAACGAACTAACTTCTACTTCCTGTTGTGGGGAGTGAATAGAAATGTTAACTAGAAAGGGGGAGAAATGGGACATATATAGATCACTCAAAAGATCAATAACATGAAAAATATAGGTAGAAAATAGCAAGAGAAGCATCAATACGGTGACGTTTGGAATATAAATAAGATCAATTCATCCGCCGCGTCATCAAAGCACTGAATGAAACAATACACAATTAAGACTATGAAGAAAAAAACCAGTCCTAGCCACTCATGCAGAAATATTTGAGTACGATAGTTATGCATTAGAGGCCGCCCACGGTATGCCATGGGCGGTATAGCGGCTGAGGCACCGTTGGTGGGGGCGAGGTGTTGAGGGGCAGAGGTGTTGTGGTGTTGCATGTGGCGCCGGTGTTGTGAAATTGGATTCTCTCACTGCTTTGTTCTCGCTTGTCTGTGCTCATCTCCCGCTACTCCCTCATCCTCCCTGCTCATCTCCGCTCCTCTACTCATTTGCATCTCTCGTCTTCTCTATTTCTCCTCTTCCTCCTCCTCAGTCTCTTTTACTTCTGTTTTACTTTGTTTCCTTCTGTTTTACTTCTGTTTCCTTTCTGTTTCGTGAGGTGTCATCTTCGCTCCTCTATTTAATTTGCATCTTTCATCTTCTCTATTTCCCTCCTCATCCTCCTCCTCCTCAGTCTGTTTTACTTCTGATTTAATAATGTTTTTTTCTGTTTCGTGAGGTGTCATCTCGCTCTCTATTCATTTGCATCTTTCATCTTCTTGTTTCTTCTCTACTCCTCCTCAGTCTGTTTTATTTCTGTTTTACTTCTGTTTCCTTCCTGTTTGGTGAGGTGTTTCATAATTCCATTCTTCTTATCAAGGGTTACACAGAAGGCTTCATTTATCACTTGCTGGTCTTTGTTGTCTGACTTTACTCAGCCGCCGCCTCACCTGTAAATATTTCGATCTAATAAAAAGCTTCACCTGTATACGTAAGATATTCGATGCGTAATTTGTACTATATTAACTTCTTTTTTAATCTGTAGGACACTTAATTTCCTTCTGTTCACTTCACTGCCTTGTCAAAACCACAGCAATATATTACTCTACATGAAGTGTTTATTATTTTAGGGGAAACTCTCTTCTCTTTTACTCTTTTACCACTCTTGATACCACACTCTATACCACTCTTTATACCACTCTATACCACTCTTTATACCACTCTTTATACCACTATTATACCACTCTTTATATAAACTCTTTTACCAACTCTTTAAAGTTAATACCACTCTTTATATCACTCTTTATGCCACTCTTTCCTTTCTGGGGTACGTCATGGTTTACAATTTCGATTTCAGTATATAGCGAATGAGAGAAATGATGGGATGGGTAGTGAGGAGAGGCTAAGGGAATGGAGGGGAGGAGAGGGGAAAGGAGGTGATGGTAAGGGTTATATAGTAGTAGTAGTAGTATTTATAGTAGTGGTTAGACAATGACGCCTCTTACAAACACCTCGTCTGTCCTGTATCCAATATGATGAACGATTAATACAGTGTAAATATTTTTTTCAGTTCATCCATCATAAATTATTGAAAGACATATGAACGGTAGATGTCCAAATATGAGGCGAAGTTTAATATGCTATAAAATATGTGTCTGGTATCACAAAAGGACCTTAAAGACAGGGTGCAGTAAGGGTTGTTTCTCCAGGTATACGTCCGCGAGGGTTAGGTCAGTGTACGTGAGATCCAGTTGCCAATAAATAAACATTTACAACCAGGCCCTGACTGAGGTAACATTTGTAAACATTACTGGATCCTATTATCTGCCGTGCTATAACTCATCCACTAATTCTCCCTTGGTCTATCAGCGGCCATCTTGCTCATTGGGACCTTTCTTTCAGTCGCGATTTTACTTGGCTCCAGTCACGCCTCTCCACTTTAATGCCGCGACTCATTACCATAACAAAAACATACTTGAATCTAAGTAATTATTCTGCCCTCGTAAGTCAGGCATATTGTATAGAAAGGTGCCTTAAACACTATAATCTATAGGGTTAAACCAAGCCTGCCTTCCAATCCTGTAGGGCGAGCTATTCTAACCACTATGACTAATACGCTAAAGGTGATAGTTAGGCGCCAACCCAACATGATGTAGAGGTGGAGGTCGCCATGTTATTTTAGGGCAAATATTAGGTTTTTATTCCGTCAGAGGAGAGAAATGTGGCACTCCATTAGCGTTGTTGTTCTTAGTGTTGGGAAGACCGATTACCTCCATCACCTCATTACCGTGGGATTCCTATGATGAGGGGCGAAAAGTGTGTCCAGGTATAGAGGGGAAAGGGGGAGGGTGGCACCAGGGGGGAAGAGGGAAGAGGGGGGGAAGGATGGGAACAGAAAAGAAAGAGGGAGAGAGGTTGAAGAGAGAGGGAGGGAAAGATGACATGGGAAGTTATAGGCCATGAAAGGAGAGAGGGAAGAAGGGATAGGTGGGGGAAGAATAAGAGAGAGAGAAGAGGAGAGAGAGAGAGAGGAGAGAGAGAGAGAGAGAGAGAGAGAGAGAGAGAGAGAGAGAGAGAGAGAGAGAGAGAGAGAGAGAGATGAGAGAAGAGAGAGAGAGAGAAGAGAGAGAGAGAGGAGAAGAGAGGAGAGAGAGAGAGAAGAGAGAGAGAGAGAGAGAGAGAGAGAGAGACGAGAGAGATGAGAGAGAGGGAGAGAGAGAGAGAGAGAGAGAGAAAAAAAAAAAAAGAGGGGGGTAGAAAGATGGCGATAGGAGCATTATAGTTTATTTAGGAGATGCGGAGAAGCCTTAGGGCGGTGGCCAGCATACAACATAGAATATACACACACCGCAGACTGACCCGTGATCATATTAACCTGTCTTACTGTAGACTTGATATAGGAGGAGGAAGAGGAGGAGGAGGAGGAGGAGGAGGTAGGAAGGAGGAGGAGGAGGAGGAGGAGGGTTAAGAAGAGTCAACAAATAATGGTTTAGCTCGGTTATTGCATCCCAAACCCGCTGATTAGGCTGTGAAGACTTTGACTCGGTAAATCATGGGGTATCAATGCATCTGGGTTATGGCTTTGATGATTGGGATGTGATGATTGGATTGGGTTCTTACGAGGGTCTTGCTGGGCACCGAAGCGTGAGGGTGAATTGGGATTGGGTGGTGGTGGGGATTGGGGATTGGATGGTGGTGGTGGTGGGGATTAAATGGTGGTAATGATTAGGTGTTTGGTGTCATTGCAAAGAGAGGACTGTTTACATGGTAGGTATGACCGACTGGTTGATGTAGAGTATCTTTATGAATAGTCCTAGATAGTCATTGTAGAAGAAGGAGACAGTTGAGTGTCATTGAAGAGAGGGGATAGTTATCTGGAGGTTTTGTCGGAGATAGGTGAAGAAATTGGGTTTTGAGGCATTGAACAAAACAAGGTTTGCTTTGCCCCAATCAGAAATTATAGAAAGATCAGAAGTTAGGCGCTGGGGATTAACAGTAGGTAGAGTTTCTGAATGGGAATGAGAGCGAGTGAGAGGGTTGTTATATATAATAATGTGATGAATTCAAGCTTAATATTGGTTTAGTCACCTTCCTCACTCTTCACCATCAGCCTCACCTACTTCAGCTATTCCCATGCACACCCTCCTACACCTCTTCCCATCCACTCCCTAATTTAGTTCATCACCACTATTATATACGTATCTGTCACCCTCTCTCACCACTACCACACTTCACCACTCACTTCACCACCACCAACATCACCACCTCCACCTTCCTCCCACACATCTTTCACATTTTTCCCCCATTTAAAAAAAAAGTCATAAGTAAAAAAAATTAATTTGCCCAACTACAAGCCGAAGAAAATTAACACAGCACAAACATCTAGACAGAGCTCTTTTAATGCGAACATTTTTAAAGAGCTCCCAAAAATAATAGACAAAAATTGCAATAATTACTATAGGGCACATAATCTAATATAATACATGCATACATATTCATACTGTAGACTCATATCTGCATTTTCATCAAGAGGTAGAAGTATCGCAAAACGGGACACTTCTCCCCCCCCTCCCTTGTCATACAATCATCCGTTTATATTACATAGTTTCACACTTATTTTCAGTAAGATTATAACCTCGTGGAAGCTGAATAAGGTTTTTTCACCTATGTTTCTTTATGATTGTTCCTCTCTACCGTAGATAACAGTTAAGTCGCCAGGACAACTTTTTTTTCTGTTTACAGACGTGTGGTGGCGTTAATACTTACATTTCTACAACCATGATTTCAGGAAAGTTAGAAGGGGCTATCTGGAGAGTTTGTGTCATTTTGTGTCTTCATCTGTGTCATATTATGGCTACAAATTACAAGAATATCTACAAAGTGGCTACCAACAGTAGAGTCGCCATCTAGTGTTTATTTACTGAATGTCGTACCGCTGTCGTCGTCGCCCGAAAAAAAAACTCGCAGCGAAATTTGAAACCGTCTATACTTGCAGATACAAAGTATAAAATAACGCTGAAACAGGGTAGATTATACAGTCATGATATAAACTACTGTGTATCATCTTCAGTGGCACATATAAATCAGTAGTAATACTATAATTCGTAATATATGGCGCCTGGCGACTTGACTGCAGGTGGCGACTTTACTGTTATCTACGGTAAAAGTTGTGATATATTCTATCTCGGGGAAAATATCCAACTTTAAATGTGACAGATCTTGTCAAAGACTGGTGTATTTAATGTTACTGTACATTTAAGTGATATTGGCATTGACACGGATCACTTATTTATTCATATTATTCATTTGCAATTTACTATATTAATCAGATATTGATTGATGGAACTTTTGTTGACTGAATGACCGATCGATTTATTTGATAGGACATAACACATGTATTACCTCATTTGTGATAAGGCAGGGATTATATGCAAATGCTTCTATCCACATTCACGACAACTGATAAGCTAACAAACAATGCAGTATCGCGCGTGTCATGATGAAGATAAATACTTTCATTTGTGCTATCTATGCAATCACTCTCATGTAGCACACCACATGCGTACATGACCCAGTGCATCGCAGAATACACTGGGTTGCGAGGCTGACCTTAACCCCAAGACACGTCACACACTAAGGAGACAATGAATTAGGATGTTAGTAAAGGACCGAAAACTAATGAAAATGTTTTAGTATCCCAGGTGAAATAGACAAGGAAAGAGTTGACAAGTTGTTGACTAAGGAGACGAAGTTGAAGATGACTTATAGTGAAGCGATAGTAAGCGTCAAAGGTCACAAGAAGAAGAGAAGATGAAGCTGAAGAGGACCTATGAAGCGATACTAAGCGTCAAAGGTCACAAGAAGAAGAGGAGATGAAGCTGAAGAGGACCTATGAAGCGATACTAAGCGTCAAAGGTCACAAGAAGAAGAGGAGACGAAGTTGAAGAGGACCTATAAATTTGATACTAAGCGTCAAGGTCACAAGAAGAAGAAGGGGAAGACCTGAGAGGATCACGTAAAGCTCTAGCACTGCGGCATCACATACATGCATGGAGGTTTGGAGGGTATGAGTGATGTCCACCCCATTGGCACATTCCTCTCCCTACAAAGGTCAGGACATAAATTCCATAAAGGACTCAGAACACACTTCACACTCCTTAAGGCCCCGGGGGTTCATAGACTCCTGAATGAGCCACTTAGTTACCTCGCCAAGCCCCGCTCAGGCTCTCGAGTTTTGCACTCTTTTCCCACAAAGGCATTCAAGGCATTCGTCTTCCCCTCCCCCTCTAACGTGGCCCTCCACATGCACTTGACGTCCTCCTCCACTCCTCCACACCTCTCTCCACTCCCCACTCCTGAGGCGCCCGAGGTGGGGGGGAAGGAGGGGGAGAAGGAGGAGGAGAAGGGGAGGAGGAGGAGAAGGGTTAGCTTGATCCCTCGTGCTCAGGTGTGGCTGTTTGTGTGTCCAGGAGGGAGCGTGACGTGAAACAAATACGTCTACTCAGCCGTTCAGGTTACGTTATCCTCCTCCTCCTTCCTCTCCTCCTCCTCCTCCTCCTCCTCCTCCTCCTCCTACTCCCCCTCGTCCTCCCTCCCCGAAGTTGATTGGATTGACCTACTAAACGGTAATAATGCGGAAAAATGTGTAATGTATTCAAAAAATAAACTCCGATCGGTGGTTGAAAACATGTTCCCATGGTAGGAAAACGTTGAATAACATAAACAGCCCCAGTTGGATGACTAATGAGATTCAACAAATCATTGGCAGAAAGCGCCGAGCGTATTAAAGTTACAACGATCAAATGCGGACGGCGATTATAGAGAATACAATGACGTTAAAACGACGTTGCAAGGATTAATTAAGACTAAAACGCGCGAGTATGAAGAAAAATGCAAAGGAAATCCAATACAAACCGAAAAGTTCTTTAAATACGTTCGAAGTAAAGAAAAACGTCAAAACTAGTTTTGGGGCCATTTGAAAGATAAAAATAACATCTTGGTAAATGATAATAAGAGCAGGGCAGCGTACTCAATGCTTACTTTAATGCGGTATTTTAAAGAAGACGAAGCTCCATTACCAGAACCAGTAAACATGTATGGGGGACTCGAAAGTGATAGATTGGAAATAGGAGGGGATAAACAGTAGACGAAGTATCAAAGTATTTGCAGAAATTTGACCCAGCAAAATCCGTGGGGGTGGACAAAATTTTCGCCGCGTTTACTTCGCGAATGTCACAGTCAACTTTCGCTTCCACTAAAGATATCCTCAATAAATCGCTAATGGACAAAAATGTTCCTAGTATGTGGAAATTAGCTAATGTTACACCGATATTCAAGAAAGGGAGTAAGAGCCTCGCAAGTAATTATCGCCCAATTAGTCTAACGTCTGTGATTGTTAAACTATTTGAGAAAATATTGCGGGATAAAATAGTGTCTTTTCTCGATGAAATAACTCAATATTAAACTCGCAGCATGGATTTTGAAATAAAAGATCCTGCTTAACAAACCTACTGGGTTTTTTTAATGTCATTTATTCAAACTGGGACGCTAAAATTCCCTCGGATGTAATATACCTTTATTTTTAGAAAGCCTTCGATACAGTTCCCCATAAGGACTTTTGACCAAGCTAAGGGCACATGGCTTGGGAGAGCAACTATGTTCATGGATTGGCGATTGGGTTTCAAATCGTAAACAACGGGTAGTAATAAATGGTGAAAAATCTGATTGGTTATATGTTACTAGTGGGTTGCCTCAGGGCTCGGTCTTGGGTCCCACCTTTTTCTGATATATATCAACGATCTGGACTGCAGACTTGTATCTAAAATATCGAAATTTGCAGACGACACCCAAAATTTGGCGGTAAAGCATATACTAGAGAAAACGCGAACTCATACAAAGTGACCTCGACAAACTATCAGACTGGAGTGATAAAAGGCTATTAAAATTCAATTCCGATAAATGTAAAGTAATGCATTAGGCAAAAGATAACCTCAAATATAACTATCAAATGCAAAATAAATCGTTAAAATGAAGTACAGCAAGAAAAGGATTTAGGTGTCATCCACAGTAATGATCTTAAAACCCGTCCGCATTGCCTAGCTGCCAGTAAAAGGCGAATAGATGTTGGGCTTTATTTAAAAGCAATTTGAAAACAAAACTCCGAAAGTAAGACACAATTATACACGTTCTTGGTTAGGCCACACTTGGAATATGCCGTCCAAATTTTGGTCGCCCTGTTTCGTAAAAGACCAAGCAAAATTGAATCAGTGCAAAGAAGAGCAACCAAACAAATTCCCTCTCTGCGAAATTCATCTTATGAAGAGAGACTGCGGAAACTTAATATGTTTCCTTAAAGGATCGTTAGAATCCGGGGGAAATTGATAGAAACCTTTAAGATCCTAAAAGGTTTTTATGTCAATAATCAAGAGAACCTATTCGAGCTTTCAACTCAAGTGACAACAAGAAATAATGGTTTAAAACTAAACGGTCAACGTTGCATCACTGATCTCCGTAAAAATTATTCAATGTGAGAGTCGTTTGATCGATGGAACAAGTTACCAGCAAATGTTGTCGAAGCCAGCACAATAACTACATTTAAAAACAGACTTGACGCGCACTGTAAAGTAAATGGGTATTGATAGTGCCCTGCGAATTCATATTTAGTCCCCCGGATCGATTAGTTGTAGTGGTTGGGTAGTTGTGTTAGTATATTTCATACCCTATTCTCTGCACTATGAAACTTCCGCGTTCTATCTTCTTTTAAGGACATGGTATCCTTTTCCAACTGTTTTATTACAAGTAGTTGATAGTTAGTAGTATGTAGTCAGCAGATACCACGTCATGGACAATAGGTCTCCTGGTGTCTGTTATCCTATGTAATCCTATGTAATCCTCCTCCTCCTCTTTTTCTGCTTCCTCCTCCTCCTCCTCGCGCTTGGGGTTTCCTGCTCTTAAGGATAACGTGATGGTTTGTTTCTGTTGTTATTGTTGTTGTCATTGTTGTTGTTTTTTTTCCCCTTCCTCAAGGTATTGCGTTTAATTTCTAGTTGTTATCGTATTTGTTATTTGGGCGAGTTCATATGGTAAGAGTACTGCAATATATCAGTAAACCCATACTTCGAAATACGTGGGTGAAATGTATACATCCCTATACTCATATAGAAAAATTTTCCTTATATTCCTATTATTTTGCGTTGGTTTGCCTCTTCGGTGCACGTATTGTTTCTCATTTATTTTGAAAAACATTCTTATTCATATAAGTTTCCATCCTCGTTTTAAAGTACCACATGTTACACAATAACATGTGGCAAGTGACAAGTGGAGTTCCACAAGGGTCTGTTTTGGGTCCATTACTATTTTTGATTTACACCAACGGCTTGGATAGTGGGATTAGCAGTGATATCAGCAAGTTTGCTGATGATACTAAGGTAGGTAGGATTATTGGATCACAGTCTGATGTAAACATATTGCAGGGAGACTTAGATAAACTTAACGAGTGGGCAGTCAGATGGCAGATGGAATTTAATATTGATAAGTGCAGCGTTATGAATGTTGGTAGAAAAAACCGGTAATAGATACACCATAAGCAATGTATCGCTGAAAAGATCAGAAGGTGAAAAAGATCTTGGAGTGAGGGTGAGCCCAGACCTCCGTCCTAGGAAACAATGTATTGAGGCCAGAAATAGAGCTAATAGAGTATTAGGATTCATTGCCAGAAGTGTTAAAAGTAGAAGTGCGGAAGTTATTCTAAAGCTTTATCTGGCTCTAGTCAGGCCTCACCTAGACTATGCGGTTCAGTTTTGGTCTCCATATTACAGGATGGATATAGCCTTGTTAGAAAACAGTGCAGAGAAGGATGACCAAAATGATACAAGGGATGCGTAACTTTAGTTATGAGAAGAGATTGAAGTTATTAAAATACACTCACTCGAGAGACGCAGAGTAAGGGGGCGATCTGATAGAAGTTTTTAAGTGGATAAAGAGATTAATAAAGGAGAGGTAGGAAAAGTTCTTACGACTTTTAACAGGGTAGAACAAGAAGTAACGGATTCAAGCGGGAAAAGCTTAGTTTTAAAAAAGGAAAAATAGGGAAAAGGGACGGGTTTCACAAATAGGGTGGTGAAATGAATGGAAGGGTTTCCAGTGGGAAAGGTAGTAGTGCGGAGTCATTAGGGAGTTTTAAAAGAGGGGGGGAAATGGTTAAGGAGGGGGAGAAAGGTGGAGTAGGTAGTGTTAGGCGCGGGAAACTCCCCACGTGTGGGCCCTCGCGGCCCCCTTGTAGCTTCCTTATTTCTTGTTTTATTTTTTTAAAAACTTCCGTTTACAATGGCACGAAGTCTTAGTTTAAATTTTAATGACTACGTTTTAAAATGCAGAGAACCAGGGACAGGGGAAGTCAGGATATAGGGCCAATTATCCTTGGGGGGAAAAAAGGGGACTATACTCGAGGAAAGGGTCTTGTATCACCCTTTGGGTGGAAGCAAGGGTTTATTTAAACCGAGGATAAGGGTCTTGTTTTATTTTGGGTGGAAGAAAGGGAAAATTACTTTTACCGAGGATAAGGGTTTTTTTTTATTATCCTTGGGGGGAAAAGAAAGGGGTTACTATACTCGGGGGAAAGGGGTATTGTATTATCCTTGGGGGGAAGAAAGGGGGACTTACTCGGGGATAAGGGTTTTGGATTACCCGGGGTGGAAGAAAAAGAATTTAATTTCGAGGATAAGGGCCCTTGTATTATTTGGGTGGAAGAAAGATACTATACTCGAGGAAAAGGGGGCTTGTTTTATCCTTGGGGGAAGCAAGGATACTATCCAGGAGGATAAGGGTTTGCATTATCCTTGGGTGGAACCCAAAGGTACTATACAGGAGGAAAAAGGGCTGCTTATCCTTGGGGGGGAAGCAAGGATACTATACAGGAGGTAAGGGTCTTGTATTACCCTTTGGGGGGGGAAAGAAAAGGGAACAAACCCGGAGGAAAAGGGGTTTTGCATTACCTGGGGGGAAAAAAAAAGGGTTTACTATAAGGAGGTAAGGGTCTTGTATTACCCTTTGGGGTGGAAGAAAAGGTTTTACTCGAGGATAAAGGTCTCTTAAATACATAAAAACATAGGAAAAAAAGGGAAAGGGTACAAGAGGCCATGAAAACCACACGGGTAGTTCCGAAATTTTTTTCCCTGTAATTCCTGGTCGTTTTTCCCTTTGGGGGGAAAGGGTGTTACTTTCCCCCTCCTGATTGATTTAGTGAAGAGGGCGGGGGGTGGGGCGGGGGTTTTTGTCCGGGTGGTGTACAAAAGCCTTTTGCCTTTGCCAAGCCCCACCGGGGCCCTTTGGCCTTCCCACTTTCTTTCTCCGCTAACCCTTAAACAAAGCCTTTGAAAACCGGGTTAAGTGGCGGGGGGGGGTTAGGGCGGGGGGGGTTTTTTTTTTGGCTTTTTAGGGAGGGCTTTCGCGGGAGGCCGCGGGGAGGCACCCCGGTAAAGCCCTGGAGGGTATGGAGAGTTGAAAAAGGGGGTTTTTTGCCCCGGGGTAATGGCCGAGCGCGGGTGCTGCAGGGATGGGGGGGGCGGGGGGAAAGGGTGGCCGGTTTTTAAAAAATCCTGGAGGGTAAAATTAGTTTTTCCATGAAAGGAGGATATGTGTGGGTTTTAGTCATGTGGAAAAAGGGGAAAACATGGCGCAGTCACAAAGCCATTGTGTGATGTATCAGGGGTTTGCGTTACAGCTTCTATTTTTGGGTTTTTTGGTTTTCTCTTTTTTATGACCGGGGGCCCCCGAAAAAAAAATATCAACTTTTCTGACTTAAAAAGACCCCCCGAGAGTAACCCCCCCCCCCCCCCCACACACACACACACAAACTCACTGGCCCCCAAATGGTAAAGAGTTTCGGCGGCCCGATTTTAAAAGCCCCCCCAAACCGAGATTTTTCACTGAAAAAAGGGGGCCCGCACTGCCCCCTTGAGCAAGGGGATGGGGTAGTGGGGAATGAGATCCAGATTTCCCCAAAAGATCGGTCTTATGATTTTCTGAGCCCCCTGTCGGGGGGGTGAGGGGTGGCGGGCAGATTAGCGCGTGATCAAGACCTTTGTTTAGCGCACACACAGGGGGAGCGCCCATTGGGGAGGGGACTCCCCAAAAACCCCACTACCCAGAAAAAATTTGGGGTTCCCTCACCGGAAACCCACTGGGAAGGCGGGGCAGCTAAAAACACAATAAATTTCCCCAAACGGTGGGGGGGGCCCGGGTGGTGGTGGTGGGGGTGGGGGTGATGCAGTGTGGGGGCCGGCCCCGCCAGGGGCCCGGGCCCCCGGAACACAGCATCCAGCTGCAGGATTTTACATAGATGGGTCTTTAAGATAAATTTTTCTAAATTACCCCCCAAACCTATCCCAAAAAAAAGGGCTTGGGATGGGGTCCATAGATCGTTAGTAAAATTTCCCCGCAATTTGTTTTAAAATTTCAATGCCTCAAACGGGGGGCGATACATTTACCCCAGAGCCGGAGCTGTGGGGGGCCTCCGCCGGGGTGGGTGGGGGGGGGGGGGGGGCGGTGCCAATTTTGCACCTACCAGACGCCTCCCCTCATGCCGCCCGTCAGCCGCCCCCGTGCCTCACAGTAAAAAAGTTGACGGGGGACAGAGGACATGGTCAACATTTTATTTAGGCGAGGTTCATGAGGGTGGAGAGAATCCCATGGGGGGGGGGGGGGGTAGGTTTGGGAACGGGAAAGGGGGGAAAGGGGGGGTTCTTACAGGAGGAGTGAAGGTGGAGGAAAAGGGGGTGGCGGCGACGGCGGGACAACCCCGGGCGGAGTTGCGGCGGGGCGGCGGGCGGGGGAAGGCGGATTTTGGAATGGTCCGGCTGGTAGACTCTCGTGTTTGGTCCCCGCCACCACGGGATGAGGGTGGTGGTGGTGGGGGTGGTTGTGGTGGGGCGGCGGTGGGGGTCGTAAGGTGTTGAGGGGGGGTGGAGGGAGCCGTTTTGATATCACACCGCCTCCAGTACATCCATAGCCGAAATTTAAAAAACACTGAGATGTAAAATAGAACCATTTATTTTTTGTTTGTTTCTTTTTTTGTTGTTTTTACAGCTATTTGTTTTGGGGGGGGGGGGGGGCGAATGGGGCCCTTATAATTTAAAATGGGAAAAAAAAATAGAAAACGAATTTCCCCCAAAAAATCTTTTTTATTTTCCCCCTCCGATTTTTCCTTTTCCCCCCTCTTCCCTTTTCCTCTCCTTCCCCCCTTCTCCCCCCTTTTTCCTTTTCCCCCTGGGGGTCTTGGCCCCCCAAAACTTTTTTTCCTGC
>JACEEZ010014487.1:0-17247 GCA_016584305.1 Chionoecetes opilio
AAATGTCACTATTCATAGTTTTTTTTTGGTATTTCCTTACGTTAATACTTTGTCATCACATGTCTCAAAACCCCCCCCTGCTTTTGAAAAATGGGGATGGAATATGAAAAGCGCAAAAACCCAAATGGCTCCCTTTCTGGACAACTCTTGCTGATGCCAAAAGGGATGTGCTCTTCTCCTTCATTGGGGATACACTAAGCCTGCAGAGGGAATTGCAAATGGGGTGTGCTGGAATTCGATGTAGACACTCTGCAAGGTGAGGGTCTGCCTGAACAATGACACTATGCAAATCAGTGAACAGCCCCCTTTGGAAACTTATCATGAGATGCTACGTGAGTAAAAAAGGAAAAAAGGATTGTACTTGGTAATATTAAAGTTTAATACAAAATATTTTGATGCTGACCTTTTTTTTTTATCAAGAAACCTATTTTTAACTCTAATTAGTCCCTGTACTATAGTATTGGTACTCAAGGATCCACACCACAATGTATTTGATTCGATAATTTGTCTTAAATTTGTATTCATTTTTGACCTTTGGGTAAAGGGTCAAATAATTTTATATTTAGTACATACATAACATGTGTCTTTTGCTGACTCAAAATTAAAAATGATAAATGATTCAAATTTAAAGTTTAAACGTTTTGGACCGTTTTGTATATTTTTTTGGGATAAAATGCATTAAAAGTAACTTTTTTGCATGCCCTTGACCTTTGATTCTTCAAAAAAAAACTGGAATGGTTCCCCCCATCCCCAAAACCCAAAAAATTCCTACTTACATATGATTCTACCCTTTTAGTTATCCCCTTTTCCCTTTCTTTTTTGGACAGCGGCCGTTTAAAATTTTGGCCAAAATGGCCACCCCAGTGGGAGCCCCGTAGTGCGGGGGGGAAAGATAAGGCAGCGTCGGGGGAAAAGGAGCTCTTAGGGGGGTTCTAATGAAATTTTGAAAAAAAAATATTTTTTATTTCAACATTTTTTTTTCATTCATACCTTAATTTTTAAATCTGCCTGAAAAAAGTTTACGTGCATCAAAATCGGGCCTTTAACAGTTTTAAATGGCCCCCGATCGTGCCCCCATGGCTGGGGCCCCTTTTTAAAACCCAGGAAATTTTTCTTCATAATGCGATTTGAATGATTTAGAGTAATTTTTGCACCTTTTAAAATAGTCATCCTTCACAAAAAACGTTTTCTCTTATCCACCTAATGAAGAATTGTGTATACAGACATCAGCTACAAGCTTTATTTTTTTATTTTTTTAGCTTAAATTTTTGTTCTCTCTGTTAGGGGCATTAGTAAGTGTGGGAAAGGGGCCCTCACTGGTTTAAAAAAAAAAAAAAACATAAGACACTTATGTTCCGGGATCCCCGTGGAAAGGGATTTTTTTTACCGGTAAAAGGCCATATACATCTTTTCCCCTTTCCCTTTTATGATTTAAAATAGAACAATAATCTTTTCACATATAAATGACTAATAGGTACAAAAAAAGTGTACCAATTTTTATCACCTAGGACTTATACTTACTGGTTTTGAGATAGAAAAATTTTTTTTTTCAAAGCTAATTTCTGACAATATACTTTTGCTAGAAAAAAAAATCCCAGAAAACTGCAAAAATCCCCAAAATAGGGACTATAGCAAATTTTTCGCAAAAAAGTAAACGTTTTAAAAGGGGGGTCATTTTTTGGAAAAAATTTTTTTTTTTAAACTTTTTTTTTTAAAAAAAATTTAAAAATTTTTTTTTAAAACCCCCCCCCCAAAAACCCTTTTTTAAACCCCCCCGGAAAAAAAAAAAATTTTAATTAAAAATTTTTTCCCCTTTTTAAAAATTATTTTTTTTTTTTTCCCCCCCAAAAAAGGGGGGGGGAAAAAAAATGGGAAAATTTTTTTTTTTTTAAAAAAACCCTTTGGGGGGTTTTAAGGGGGGGGAAAAAAATTTTAAAAAAAAAAAAGTTTTTTTCCCAATTCCCAAAAATTTTTTAAAAAAAAGGAAAAACTTTTTTCCCCTTTTAAAGGGGAAAAAAAAAATTTTCCTTTAAAATTCCCAAATTTAAAAAAGGGGTTTTTTTTTTTTTTTTAAAAAAAATTTTTAAAAAAATTTTTTTCCCCTTTTTTAAAAAATTTTGGGAAAAAAAACCCAAAAAAACCCCAAAATTTTTATTTTTTTAAAATTTTTTTTTTTTTTTGGGGGAAAAATTTTTGGGGGGGGGGGGGGAAAAAAAAAAAAAAAAAAAAAAACCGGATTTTTGGGGTTTTTTTAAAGGGAAAAAAAAAACCCCCGGTTTTTTAAAATCCCCCAAAAAATTTAAATTTTTTTTAAAAAAAAAATTTTTTTTAAAAAATTTAAAAGGATTAAAAAAAAATTTTTTTTCCCTTTTTTAAAAATTAATTTTTTTTAAAAAAAAACCCCAAAAAAGGGGAAAAAAAAATTTAAAAAATTTTAAATTTTGGGGGAAAAAATTGAGAAAAAAATTTAAAAAAAACCCCTTAAAAAAAAAAAAAAAGGGTAAAAAAAAAAAGGGGAAAAAAAGGGGGGAAAAAATTTTAAAAATTTTTTTGGGGGTTTATGGGTTTGGGGAAAAAAAGGGGTTTTTTTTCTTTAAAAATAAAAAAAATTTTAAAAAAAAACCCCCAAATAAAAGGGGTTTTTTTAAAAAAGGGGGTTTTTTGGCCTTTTTGGGGGCCCTTAATTTTTTTTTAAAAAAATTTGGTTTAAAGGGAAAAAATTTTGGGGGGGGGGGGGAAAAAAAAGGGGAAGAAAATTTAAAAAAAATTTTAAAAAAAAAATTTTAAAAATTTTGGAAAAAAAATTTTTTTTGGGGGGGCCCCCCCCCCCCCCCCGGGGGGCCCGGGGTTTTTTTTGGGTTTTTTTTAAAAAAAAAAACGGGGGTTTTTTTTAATTTTTTAAAAAAATTTTTTGGAAAATTTTTAAAAAATTTTAAAATTTTTTTTTAAAAATTTTTATTTTTTAAAAAAAAAATTTTTTTTAAAAAATTTTTTTTTTTTTGGGGGGTTTTTTTTTAAATTTTTAAAAAAATTTTAAATTTTAAAAAATTGAAAAAAATTTTTTTAAAAAAATTTAAAATTTTTTTTTTTTAAAAAAAATTTTTTTTTAAAATTTTTTTTTTTTTTTAAAAAAAATTAAAAATTTTTTTAAAATTTAAATTTTATATTTTTAAAAATTTTTAAATTTTTTAATTAATTTTTTTTTATATATATATTTAAAAAAAAAAAATTATATGAAAAAAAAAAAAATTTTTTTTTTTTTTTTTTTTTTTATTTTTTTAAAAATAAAAATTTTATTTTTTTTAAAAAATATTTTTTTTTTTTTTTTTTTAAAAAAAAAAATTTTTTAAAAATTTTTTAAAAAATTTTTTTTTTTAAAAAAATTTAAAAAATTTTATATTAAAAAAAAAAAAAATTTTTTTTTTTAAAAAAAAATTTTATTTTTAAAAAAAATTTTAAAAAAAAATTTTTTTTTAAATTTTTTTTTTTTTTTTTTGGGGAAAAAAAAAAAAAATTTTTTTTTTTTGGGGGGGGTAAATTTTTTTTTTTAAAAAAAATTTTTAGAAAAAAAAAATTTTTTTTTTAAAAATTTTTTAAAAAAAATTTTTAAAAATTTTTTGGGGTTTAAAAATTTTTTAATTTTGGGGGGGGGGTTTTTTTTTTTTTTTAAAAATTTCCCAAACATTGGGGGGGAAAAAAAAAAAAAAAGGGGGAAAAAAAAAAAATTAAAAAAAAAATTTTTTTTTTTTTTAAAAAAAAAATTTTTTTTTAAAAAAATTTTTTGGGGGGCTTTGGTTGGTTTTTTTTAAATTTTCCTTGGGAAATTTTTTTTAAAATTTGGTTTTAAAAATTTTTTGGGTTTTTTTTTTTTTGGGGGCCCCCCGGGGGGTTTAAAATTGGGGGGAAAGGGTTTTTGGCCTGGGGTTTTTTTTTTTTTCCCCTTTGGGGTTGTTTAAATTTTTAAAAAAAAAAATTTTTAAAAAATTTTTAAAATTTTTTTGGGGGGAAAAATGGGGGGGGAAAACCTTTTTGGGGGGAAAAAAGGGGGGGTTTTTTTTCCCCCAAAAAAATTTTTTTTAAAAAAAAAATTTTTTAAAATTTTTTTAAAAAGGGGGGTTTTTTTTTTTTAAAAAAAAATTTTTTTGGGGGGAAAAAATTTTAAAAAAAATTTTTTTTGGGGGGGGAAAAAAAAAGGGGTTTCCTAAAAAAAATTTTAAAAAGGGTTTTTTTGGGGGCCCCCAACCTTTTTTTTTTAAAACCCAAAAAGGGCCCCAAAAAAAGGGGGGTTTTTTTTTTAAAAATTTTTTTTTTAAATTTTTTTTTAAAAAAAAAAAAATTAAATTTTTTTGTTTTTAAAAAAAATTTTTTTAAAAAAAAATTAAAAAAACCCCAAAAAATTTTTTAAAAAAAAATTTTTTTTTAAAATTAATTTTTTTTTTTTTTTTTTTAAATTTTTTAAATTTTTTTAAAAAAAGTAAAAATAAAATGTGTTTTTTTTTTAAAAAAAAAAGGGGGGAAAAAAAAAAAAGGGGGAAAAATTTTTTAAATTTTTTTTTTTGGGGGAAAAAATTCCCCAAAAAAAAGGGGGGGGGTTTTTTTTTTTTTTTTTAAAAAAAATTTTTTTTTTAAATTTTTTTTTAAAAATTTTTTAAAAAAAATTTTTTTTTTTAAAAAGGGTTTTTTTTTTAAAAAGGGTTTTTTTTTTTTTAATTTTTTTCTTTTTTAAAAAGGGGGGGGAAAAAAGGTTTTTTTTAATTATTTTTAAAATTTTTTTTAATTTTTTAAAAAAAGGGGTTCCAAATTTTTTTTTTTTAAAATTTTTTTTAAAAAAAAAAAATTTTTAAATTTTTTTTGGGTTTTGGGGCCCCGGGAAACCCCCCTTTTTTGGGAAAAATTTTTTTTTTTTTTAAAAAATTTTAAATTTAAAACCCCCCCAAAAAATTTTTTAAAAAAAAAAAAATTTTAAAAATTTTTTTTTTTAAAAAATTTTTTTTTTTTAAAAAAATTTTTTTTTAAAAAATTTTAAACCCTTTTTTTTTTTTAAAAAAAAAAAAAATTTTTTTTAAATATTTTAATTAAAAAAAAAAAAAATTTAAATTTTTAAAAAAAAAAAAAAAAAAATTTTTTTTTAAAAAATAAAAAATTTAAATTTTTATTTTTAAAAAATTTTTTTTTTTTTTAAAATTTTTTTAAAATTTAAAAAAAAAAATTTTTTAAAAAATTTTTAAATTTTAAAAAATTAATTTTAAAAAATTTTTTAAAAAATTAAAAATTTTTTTTTTCCAAAATTTTTTCCCCCCAAAAAAAAAATTTTTTTTAAAAAAAAAAAATATTTATAAAAAAAAAAAAAATATTTTTTTAAAATATAATATAAAAATTTTTTTAAAAAATAATTTTTTTTTTAAAAAAAAAAAAAAAAATTTTTTTTTTTAAATTTTAAATTTTTTAAAATAAAAAAAAAAAAAAATATATAATATAAAATATATAAAAAAAAAAAAAAAATTTTTTTTTTTTAAAAAAAAAAAATTTTTTTTTATATATATTTTTTTAAAAATTTTTTTAAAAAAAAAAAAAAATTTTTTTTTTTAAAAAAAAAAAAAAAAATTTTTTTATATAAAAAAAAAAAAAAAAAAAAAAAATTTTTTTTTTTTATATATATATAAAAAATTTTTTTTTTTTTTTAAAAATTTTTAAAAAAAAATTTTTTTAAAAAAATTTTTTTTAAAAAAAAATTTTAAAAATTTTTTAAAAAAAAAAAATTTTTAAAAAATTTTTAAAATTAAAAAAAAAAAAAAAAATTTTTTAAAAAAAAAAAAATTTTTTTTTTAAAAAAAATTAAAATAAAAAAAAAAAAAAATTTTTTTTTTTTTATTTTTTTTTTTTGGGGTTTAATAAAAATTTTTTTTTTTTTTTTTTTGGGGGCAAAAAATTTTAAAAAAAAATTTTTTTAAATTTTTTTTTTTTAATTTTTTTTTAAAAAAAAAAAATTTTTTTTTTAAAATTTTAAAATTTTTTAAAATTAATAAAAAAAAAAAAGGGGGGTTTTTTTTTAAAAAAAAAAATTTTTTAAAAAAAAAATTTTTTTTTAAAAAACCCAAAAAAAAAAATTTTAAACCCCTTTTTTTTTTTTAAAGAAAAATTTTTAAAAAAAAAATTTTTTATTTTTTTTTTTTTTTAAAAAATTTTTTTAAAAAAAAGAAAAATTTTTTTTAAAAATTTTTTAAAAAATTTTTTTTTTTTAAATAAAAACCCAAAAAAATTTTTTTTAAAAAAATTTTTATATATATATATATATATATATATTTTTAAAAAAAATTTTTTTTTTTTTTTTAAAAAAAAAAAAAAACCCCCCCCCCCCCCAAAAAAAAACCTTTTAATTTGGGGGTTTTTTTTTGGGGGTTTCCCCCCCCGGGGGGGGGGTTTTTTTTTTCCCTTTTTCCCCCCCCTTTTGGAAAACCCCAAAAAAAAAGGGGGGGGGGGGGGGGGGGGGGGGGGGGGGGCCCCCCCTTTTTTCCCCAAAAAAAATTTTTTTTCCCCCCCCCCCCGGGGGGGTTTGTTTTGGGGGGGGTTTTTTTTTCCCTTTAAAAAGGGGTTGAGGGGGGGGGGTTTTTCCCCCCTTTTTTTTTTTTTTTTAAAAATTTTTAAAAAAAGGGGTTGGGGCCCCCCGGAAAAAAATTAATTTTTTGGGTTTTGGGAGTTTTTTTTGGGGGGGGGTTTTTGGGGTTGGGGGGGGAGGGGGGCCGGGTTTGGAATTTTTCCCGGCCAAGGGGGGGGGGGGAAATTTAAAAAAAACCCCTTTTTTTTGGGGGGGGGGAAAATTTGGAAATTTTAAATTTTAAAACCCCCCCCCGGGGGGGGGGGGTTTTTAAAAAAGGTTTAGGGAAATTTAAAATTTAAAAAAAAAAAAATTAAAAAAATTTTAAAAAAAAAAAAAAAATTTTAAAAAGGGTACCGGGGGGGGGGTTCTTTTTTTTTTTTTCCCCCAACCCGGGGGGGGGGGGGGGCCCCCCCCTTTCGCCCCCCCGGGGCCCCCCCGGGGCCCCCCCCCCCAAGTCCCCTTTCCCCCTTTTAAAAAAGGGGGAAAAAGGCCCCCCCCCCCCCCCCCCCCTTTTCCCCCCCGGGGGCCCCTTTAAAAACCCCCGGGGGGTTGGAAAATTTTTCCCCCCCCGGGGGGGCCTTAACCCCCCCGGGGTTTTTCCCCGGGTTCTCCCTTTAAATTTTTTCCCCCTTTTCCCTTTCCCCCAAAAATTTTTTAAAAATTTTGGGCCCCCCCTTTTTTCCTTTTTTTTTTCCCCCCCCAAAAAAGAAGGAAAAAAAAAAATTTTTTTTTCCCCGGAACCCCCCAAAAAAAGGGGGGGGCCCCCCCCCCCGGGGTTTCCCCCCCAAATTTCTTGACTTACCCGCCGTCATTATGGACTGCGCTACCAAATTTTAAAAAAACTTTCCAAAATCCAATGTCCTCGGCCACGCATGAACAGACTGTACTTTTCATCTATAAGCCTCCAAAAAACCCGAACCTTGGTCCCCTTAAAAGGGAGAGAAACCCCAAGTCCCAAAGGCCTTTTCCTCCTCGGCAGCGCCCCCGAGAGCCATCACCCGGGCCTCCTCGACTCAGCAAAGATTAATGGGGATCATCGGCAAAAACAGACACAGGCGTTCCCCTTAAAAAAAACCCGCCTGCGCCACTAAAAGCGAGGGGCCCGCCATCACAGCCCTCCCAAATAACCCCCAGAGTCTACCCCCGATTCCTGGGGGCACCCCTGCCTACAGGCCCTATAAAGGGGATAGATTTTTAAAAAAAAATAATAATTTAAAAAAAAATTTTTTTTTTAAAAAATAATTTTATATATAAATAGATATATATATATATATATATATTATATATTATAAAATATAATAATATATAGTGGCGTACCGGGGGGTGGGGGGGGGGGGGGGGGGCACGGCCATGGCCCCCCCATTTGCAAGGGAAAAAAAAAAATATATATAAAAGATAGAAAATTTGATAATTTAAAAGATAGGTAGATAATAAAGATACATTTTTTAGTAAAAAATTTTAAAAAATTAAATTTATTTTTTTAAATTTTTTTTGATTTTCTAGATATGTATTTTTATAATTTAATTTTAAATTTTTTTTTTTATTATATATATATTATATAAATTTTATATATAAAAATATAATATATATATATAATATATATATTATATAATATATATATAATATATATTATATTTTAAAATATATTATAAAATAAAAATAAATTTTTTTAAAATTTTTTTAAAATTCTATATATTAATAAAAAATAAAAAATATATATTCAAAAAAAAAAAGGTTTTTTAAAATTTTTTTTTAAAAAAATTAAATTTTTTTTAATTTTAAGGAAAAATTTTTTTTTAAAAAAATTTTTTAAATTTTTTAAAACCCCAAAAAAAAAGGATTTTAATTTTTTTAATTTAAAAAAAATTAATTTTTCATTAATTTTTTTTATTTTTTATAATTTTAACTTTAATTTTAAATTATTATAATTTCCCCTTAATTTAAATTTAAAATTAATAAAAAGGGCCCCGTTTCAATTTCCCCCGGAGCAACTGTAAAAATTAAGGGGCGAAGAAAGAGCCTATATACCGGCCAAAAAAAATTATTGGACAAAAAAAACTCCAAAAAGGGGCAAATAAAAAAGAAAAAATGAAATAATAAAAAACGGGATTTCAAACCGAAAACCATTAACCAAGGGGTTTTTAATTTTTAAAATTTTAGGCCGGGCCCCCAAAAAGGGGAAAATCGGGGGGAAAAAAAATTCCCATTCAACCTTCCGGGGGAATTAAAACCCAAGGAACAAATCCAAATTAAACCCACCCTTTCGTATCCAAAAAAAAATCCGGGCCCGCATTTCGGGGGCCAGGGCAGATGGACTTAAAGGAAAAAAACCGAAATTTTTGCATCTACCTGGGCCAAGGGTTTAAAACCCCTGGTCCTCCCTCTCTCGCTCTCCTCCCCCTCCCCTCCCTTCGCCGTCCCCCTTTGTTCTCTTTCTCCCCATCCCCTCTCTTCCTCAATCTTATTTTATTTCCCCAAATTTATCTTTTTTTTAATTTTTTTTTTTTTTTAAAAAATTTTTAAAAATTTTTAAAAAATTTTTAAATAATAAAAAGCCCAAAGTGTGTGTGTGTGGGGTGTGTGTGGTCCGCGTAGGTGCCCCCCCTCTTTTCCCAATCCCATCATTAGCACAGTTTTTTAAAACCCCTCGGGCCAGGGGCAAACTTTTAAGCCCAATTATTTGATACCGTCTCTTTTTTTTTTCTTTTTTTTTTTGCAGCCCTATTGCGAGAAATTTTTAAAAAAAAAATTTTGGGGTTTCAAATTGGGAAACCCTTTATGTAAGGGGGATGGGGAATGGGTGAGTGAATGGGGGGGGGATGGGTAAAGGGTGTGGGGGGATGGGTGGGGAATGGGTTATGGGTTGGGAAAAGGGGGAATAAGGGGGGGAAGGGGGGGGTGGGTAATGGGTGATTTAAAGGGGGGGGGTGATGGGGAAAAGGGTTAGTGAAATTTGGGGGGGGGGTTTAGGGTAAAGGGTGGGTGAAAGGGGGGGGGTTATGGGTAAAGGGGTTAATACATACATTTTTACTCCATTATTTTAGTAAAGTTAGAAGGGGGTTCTGGGGAGTCCTGTGTTTGGGGGGGGGGGCCGTAGGGCCCCCAAAAACAAACCCCCCAGAAAGCTGTGTTTGGTGGGCCGAAGGCCCCCCCAAACACGGTGGTTTGGGGCCCCCGGCCACCCCAAAACCCCCGCCGGAAACTAGCCAAAAAGTCCGCCCGGAGGGCGGCTTTTGGGTAGTTTTATATATGAGAGGGTGATAAATATTGAAACGCTCAAGCTCCCTTTTTTACATTTTCCCTAATCGAACCAGGGTAGCGCCCCCAATTTTTAAATTTCTGGCGCTATCGGAAATTTGACCAAGATAAACGCCCATCACGATGCCCTCCAAAAATGTCACCCATGTCTATTAGTTAGAAGGGGTTTGCTAAAAATATACATTTGGGCAAAAATATACACTCTTTACTACAATATGTACACTATAATGATGATAATGAAAAATATAAAGATAAAAAATTTTTAAAGACAATAAAGATAATATAAAATTTAATAATTTTTAAAATCCCCTTTAAATACTTTGACTTTCACTCCCCGAATTTTTTTTGGGATTACCTATTGTTTCACTATTATTTTATTATTATTATCATCATTTTTAAAGTAATACTATAATAATAAAGCAAGAAAATATCGATAGTAGATTAAAATTTTGGGGTGTGGTGTGTGGTCTTTTTTGTTACAGTACGGGGGGGGGGGGGGGGGGGGGTGGGGGGGGGGGGTGGGGGGGGGGTGGTTTTTGGTGTGGTTTTTGGTGTTGGTGTGGTGTGTGGGGTGTGTGTGTGTGTGTGTGTGTGTGTGTGTTGTGGGGTGGTCAAGGGGCATGGGCCCACTTTAAATGGACAAAAACCCTCCACAGGGGCCTCTCTTTTCTCTCTCTCTTCCTCGCCCCTTCTCTCTCTCTCTCTCCTCGCTTCTCCTCTCCTCTCCTCTCTCCTTTGGGTTTCCTCTGGGCTTTTTCCCCCCTCCCCTCCCCCCCCTCCTTCCTCCCCCTTTTCCCCCGGGGGTTCCCCTCCTTCCCTTCCCCCCCCTTCCCCTCCTTTTTCCCCAAAAATTTAAAAGGGGGGAAAGCCCCCCCTGTTACCCGTGGGAACTTTTGGGCAGGAGGGGGAAAAAAAGGGAGGGAAAGAGAGGACAAGAGGAAAGAAAGGGGGAAGGAAGGAGGAAAAAGGGGGGGGAAAAGGGGTGGGAAATTTTGGGAAGGGAAAAAAATTGGGGAAAAGGATTTTAATTAAAAAATAAAGGAAAAATTTTTGGAAGGGAAGGAAAAAGGGGGGGAATCATTGGGGAAGGGGGTTTAGGTGAAAAAAAAGCGGGGCACTGAAATAATGACCCCCATTCCCCCCCTCCGGCCTTCACCATTCCAACGTTTTTTTTTTTCCCATGTTTCATCCAACTTGAGGGGCCCCCGGGCCTTTGGGCCCGGGGCCCTTTGGGGTGTGGGTTTTTTGACCCCCCGAACTTAGGGGGAAAATTAGGGGCCGGCGGACCAAACGGGGGGCCCCCGGGGGCGGCCACAGTGCCCGGGGGGAATTCCCCTGGGGGGCCGCCCCCCAAAAATTTTCATAAATTTTGGTTTTTTCGGTTTGAGGTCCAGGTTTTTTATTTTTTTATTGGGGAAATTGGAAAACGGGAAAAAAAGGGTTTTTTAACTTGCGGTAGAGGGGGCCCCTTTTAAAAAAATTTGTACTTTTGGTGGTTAAAAGAAAATTTTAAAATTAAGTTATTCAAACCCCCCAAAAAAAAACTTTCCCCCCTTTCCATTAAATTTAACTGGAAACAAAACAAAAAAACGGACTTCCACAACCGCCCCGTTTTTACTAAATTACCAACTTTTATTTTTTTTTAAACCGTTATTGAAAAGTTTTTTTCCACAAAGGAAAAAGGTGAATAAAAAATTTTAACGAATCTTTCTTTTCTTCCCCTTTTTCCCTGTTCTTCCCCCTTTTAAATAAATGTATAAATTTGGGAACCCCCCCCCCCCCCCCACCCCCCTTGGGCCCCCCCCCCCCCCCCCCCTAAAAGGGTTGGGTAGGCCAACCCAAAAAAAAAAAAAAAAAAAAACCCCGGGGGGGGGGGGGGGTCAAAGGGGGGGTAAAACCAGTTGGGGCCCCCCCCCGGTAAGTTTATTCCCGCTGTTTTGGGTTTTTTTTGGTTTTTTAATAGGGTTTTCCCCAAGGGGGGTTTAAAAATTTTTTTTAAGGGACCGGGGGCCAATTTTTTTAAAAAGGCGGGAAAGTATACTTTTAAGGCCCAAAAAATTTTGGGGTGAAAAAAATTCTTAAAAATTTTTTTAAAAATTTCCCCCCTTTTAAATCAAAACCGTTAATTTTTTGGTTTTTTGAAGGTTTTTTAAAACCAAAAAAAAAAAAAAAGAAAAAAGGCCCCAAAAGGTTTAAACAGTAATAACCCCCTTTTTTTTTGGCCCCAAGTGGGGGGGTTTTTTCCTCCCTTTGTTCCCAGGGAAACCTTTTTTTTGTTTTGGGAAAATGAAAAGGGAAAAATTTGAAGGAAATGGGCCAGGTTGAAAAAAATTTTAAGGGAAAGGGTCGTAAAACAAAGGGTTTCCCCGGGGGGTGGAAAAAGGAATTAAAAGGTGACATTTGGAAAAGTTTTAACCGTACGGCAGGTCCGACGGGCAAAGAGAGTGACAGATGAAATGATTTTTTTTCATCCAGGTCTGAGCGTGGGGAAAAAAAACGACGACACGTGCCAGCAAAAGTAACCGCATTTAAATCCCTTTTTGCCTGTAAAAAAACGACAGTTTCTTGGTTTGGGTTCACTTTCTGTGATGATGAAAAAGGTCCCAAAGCCAAAATGTGTTGTTTTTTCAGCATTAGGGTATCCAAAAGAAACGTGACTCCTAGGGAAAAAGAAGAGGGATTTTTAAAAACAAAACCCTAGTCCCCCTCTCTCCCAAAACCTATAGAAATTTCTTTTAAAAAACTCTTTAAAAAATAAAAAACAACAAGGCTTGGGTTTTAGAAAAGGTTTAAGGGGGCAGAAAAGACCCAGAAAGAAGCTATTTTGTGGCGACATACGCAAAACAAAAAAACCCCATTCAATTTTCAAATCAAAAACCCCTTTCCCTTTCCACTTGCTGTGGGTGTGGTGAAAACAAATTTTTTGGGGGTGAGGCTGAAAAGGAAGTGAAAAAAAAATTTCCCCCTCAACGACACGATTTGGGGAAAGAAACAAAGGGGCATGTCGTCTGTATTGAAAAAAAATGGGGGTGTGAAATCGTGAAAGGTAAAATGTATGCTTTAAAGGGGGATGGAAACAACAGACATTGGAGGAAAACTCAGGGACTATGTTCTCCGTTATGTTGCCCGATAACAAAATTTAAATGAACATTTCTTATGATGCAAAGAACTGGGGAAAACCACAGGACAGGGGGATATTTTTTAAAAGTGACAGAATACTTTAAAAAAAAAGGAAATTTGGGCATGGAAATTTGTGTAGGAAATTTTCAAAGATGGGTGTCCCCTCCATAGTGATCCTAGTGTCGGTAAAAAGGGTTTTTTGTCCTTAGTCAAGAAGGAGAAACCCCCGATTTGATTACTACCCCTTTTTTCTTTTCAGCGTGAAGCTCTTGTTTTCTAAAACACTTGGACAAAAATTAAGTTTGTTCTTGATTTATGACAGGGTTTCCAAAAGGTTTAAAATTTTTTTAAAAGCAGACCAAGGCATTTAAGACAAATTTTTCCCTGCTTTGTGAAGAAATTTGGGGTTTTCTTCACGAAGGTCCTTCTCCTCCACACAGAAGTCCCGGGGGTTATCAAGAGGCAAAAATGTTATCCCCCGGGGCATGAACTGAGAGAGGAAAAGCTCCCCTTTTTTTTACCCTTGAGGAGAAAACTGAATTTTTGCGAAATTTCTTTCTTTATGAAAATTTGGGGGTGCAAATTAAAGTACTGGGGGAGACATATTTTTAACATCTGAACAAGGTTAAAGCAAAAATCAAGGAAAAAAATGAAATATCGTAACTCCCTTTTGACAAATTAAAGCCTTTGGGAGGGAAAAAAATTTGGCTCTGAAAGAAAGGGGAGTGAAGGGAAGATTGACATGTTTTTAAAAGACTGCTGAAGCTAAATATACAGACATTTTTCCCCTCATTAAGGGAGCACCTTTAAAGCCCAGGAAAACTAAAAAATTTTTCCCAAAATCTGTTGAAAGTTATGACTGGCTGAGAAAACCCTTCGTTCACGATCCCCCTTTAGGGAGCCCCCAACTTGCATTCCCTTTAAGAAGAGGAACTAATCAACATCCGTAAAGGGCCCCCACACTAAAACTGCAATATCTGGAAAATACATTTGAAAAACTTTTGGATTCAAAAGGAAAAAAGAAAACCCCCCATAAAAAAAAAAAACCAAAAGGGGCCCCGAAAATACCTTGGGAAATTTTTCACCTCATATCCCGTGTGAACTGGGATTCCCCAGCCCTCACCAAAAATAAAAAATAAGAAAAGGAATAAAATTTCTGGGGGGGTTGAAAAGGAAATGAGGTGTGTTTTGTCACTGTCCCTCCCCAAAAAGACGGGTAGGGGAACTCCGGCAGGGAAAACGTGTCCCCCTATCAGGTTTTGTTATTGGTTTTTAACAGTAGTTTTTTTTTACACATTATTTCCTTATGTTTTATATAAAATATAATTATATATATATTTTTTAAAAAAAAATATTAATTAAAATATATAATAATATATATATATATATTTAATTTTTATTAAAATATATATATATTTTATATATATATATATATTTTATATATATATATATATATATATACATAAAACATAAAAATAATATTTTAAAAATAATAAAACATAAAAATAATTTTAAAACTTTTTCCCCAATCCCAAATAAAAATTTTCCCCCTCCCTAATTTTAAAAAATCTTTATGGGGAATAAAAAAAAAAAATAATTTAAAAATTTTTAAAAAAACCGTTTGCCCCCCGGGAAACCCAAATAAAAGGAAAGGGGCGCCCCCGCCAAAGTTTAAAACCCCGGTTATTACCCTAAAAAAAAAAAAAATTTTTTTCCCTCCCCTTTCCAAAACCCCACCAACGGGATTGCCCCATTTTTTCAAAAAAACTGGCAAAAAGGGGCCCTGACCCCGGGAAACAAATAACCGTCGTAAATGCCCACCCCTTTTTGCCCTTTTCCCCTTCTTCCAACCCCTTTTCCTGGCAATCCCCCCGGGCCTCTTTAAAATTTTTTGCTATGAAAACCTGGGGGTTTCAAAGGCTGGCAAGCCCTCTTTTAAAATTAAATAACCAGTGGGGGGAAACCCCCATTTTAAATTTTTTGTTTTTTGCCAAAATAAAACCCCAATTCCCGGGGGAAACCCCTTGGGTGGGTGGTGCCCGAGGAATCCCTCCGGGGAAAACTTTTCCCCCCCTTTAAGCTTTATAAAGGGTTTGGGGAAAAAATCCTGGCCCCAAGGGCCCAAAGGGCAAAGAAATCCACCCCTCCAGTGGGGGTTTAAGGGCCAAACCCCTTGAGCCCTCCCAAGGGGGGAAAAAATAGCCCACAGCCAAAATAAAAAGCTTCCAACGTTATTTTTTTAATTTGTTTTATTAAAAAACTTTCAAAATAACGAGATTCATGGTTTCTGGGAAAGTAATAATGATCTAAATTGCTATCATAATTATGTGTGACTGTTTGATGATAACACTACCTACAATAAATGGTACAAATAATGACCATGATACTTCTAATAAGAATAATTATATTGACAATACAATAATGGTACAGAAAATAAACATTATAATAAAATTTGATAACGATAGTAATAATTATTATAAACATAAATAAATAGTGAAAATAATAATAACAACAATAATAACAAGATGAACTTCTAAGGTCGGTGACCTCTAAATGGCTTTCTGGTCAAATTAAATATCACCATTGAGTTCCTTGCATATGATTTTATAAGGCACCATGTTTCTATATCGTATATCATGCAAGATATCCCATGAAATTGATTTTACCTTTAGCATGACTTCAAGGTAATATTAATGTTATCACTGAATTATGTATTAGCATGTGACTACCTCTCCTATCGGGCGAGCTCAGTAGGATGAGGGTGGATATAGTGGGACTCTCTGAGACGAGGAGGCCTGGCAGTGGTGAGACTAGCAGTGGGGGTTACACCTACTACTGGTCCGGCATGAGCAATGGTCACCGTGTCCGGGGAGCTATAGGCATCTCCAGCAAACTGCAGCCGTCAGTTGTTGAGGTTATTCCGGTTGATGAGCGTAAAACGGGTGAGGATGAAACACACTCTATGTTTCATGTCTCTTGTTGCAGTGTACGCTCCTACCGAGGTGCGTGAAACTGAAGAGAAGGAAATGTCCTACGCCAAACTCGACTCTGTATTAGACCAGTGTCCTCCTCGGGACACACTCATTGTCTTGGGTGACTGCAATGCTACTACTGGCACTGTGAGAGATGGCTACGAGTTATGTGTTGGTCCCCATGGCTACGGTACCAGGAACATCAACAGTTCTCTGCTTCTGAATTTTGCGAGGTCCATAAGATTGAGAATTGTAGGTTCTTGGTATCACAGACCAGAGCTGCACCACTGGACATGGTATAGTAATGCCAGAGGGGTAGTTAAGGAGATCGACCACATCCTCGTTAATACTCGTTGGAGGATCCTCCAGAACTGCAGGGTTTACCGGAATGCTGAGTTCTTTGCAACTATTCACAGACTTGTTGTTGTTACACTTAAGCTACATATCAAGTCCAGAAGAATCTCAAGAGGTAACCATACTATGTTTCATGTTTGTGCTATGTTTGTGGAAATTATCCACCAACCACCCTCTCAATAATTGGCAGAGTGGTGATTTGTTTCCCCCCCTCCCCTAGTGAGGGAGTTGTTGTCCACTCATCATAGGGGGAGCGTAGGGATGTATATATAATTATAATGGTAATGGGTATAATTAAGGTCATTTAAGTAAATGATAAGTACTGGGATAATATAAATTAACATTCCCAGTGGTTATTAAGCATTTACACCTTAATTTGGAGCGACCGGTCATTGGCCGCCGTCCTTTAAATTTGCACCAATTGTGGTGGTCCACCTGCCGCCTACCTAAAGGTGACACGTGTAATTTGTGGTGGCCGCTGCCCGCTCCGCCCACGGAGATACTAGTACACTTCCAGCCTCTACTGAGTTAACATCTCTTATTAAATATACGTGGATTTGTATATACGAGAGAATTGTAAATAGACTCTTTGCACATAGTGTTAAAATACAATAGGACTTGTCTCATCGACTTAGCGAATATCAGTGCTGCGTCTATTAAGCCTGAATAGCTTCCTTGACGCCAACCACAATAACGCCTCCACCTCCGCACTTCACCTGCGGCCTCGATCACGGCTACCACTTAGGATCACAGGACATGCAGTATTAATACACCTACAGCCATTTCAACCCTACTATCCACCGATAAGTATCCTAGTTAGTTGACTAGTTGCGGTATTGTGTCGGGATGAGATAGACGATGGGTTTTGATTAGCCCCTTCACTGCGGCTGGTACAAATACGGTCTCTCAGCTATTTAAGGGTTGCTGCGCGGTACATTATTTTCT